>CM033470.1:130203903-130466403 GCA_019447015.1 Hymenochirus boettgeri
TTCTGGCAAGCCTCCAAGGCAGTAATGAGGGGACATGTAATAGCGTACGTCTCCCATAAGAAAAAAACCCACAGGGAAAAATTCTCCCTGCTGGACGGCGGTCTCCGGGAGGCATGCAACCGATACATCAATGACCCCACAGAAACAAACAAAGAACAATATACAACAGCAAAAAACTTACTAGACACATACCTACTAGGACAGGCACGATGGTCAGTAGATGCCAGAAGAAACAAATTCCACAGATGGGGCAACAGAACAGGCACATTACTAGCAAGACTAACCAAACCCCAACGCTCACGCTGCCCCATACTACAAATACTTAACTCCAACACAAACCAAACCATAACCACACAACCAGAAATACAACAACACTTCCTACAATACTTCGAATCTCTATACACACCACACACGACCACAAACACAGAAACGGACGCTTACCTGGAAACATGCTCACTCCCTCAACTCACAGTAGAACAACAGGAATCACTCAACCGCCCGATAACCCAACAGGAAATCTCCAGAGTCATTCAAACACTACACAACACCAAGGCCCCAGGCCCAGACGGCTTCCCTGCAGAATACTATAAACTATTAGACCCCCAGATACTCCCCATCCTCATGGATTTATACAATAACATTCTTACCCAAGAAATCCATATCCAAAATTTCAACGATTCCCAAACCATCTTACTGCTCAAACCAAACAAAGACCCACTATTAGTCCAATCCTATAGACCGATATCACTATTAAACCAAGACTACAAAATCCTAACAAAAATAATAGCAAACAGACTCAGCCACATCATGCCAAACCTAATCACAGACTCACAACTAGGTTTTACCAAAGGCAGAAACACCACCAAAGCCATACGTATAGCCACAACCGCCATAGCGGCCCACTCCACCAGACCCCAATCCCAGGAGCTCCTGTTAAGCTTGGACACTGATAAGGCCTTCGACAGAGTCTCCTGGGCATTCCTACATAAAATCCTCACCATACGCAACTTCGGACCGAATTTCATCAGATTAATAACATTTCTCCACAACAACACCAACACCTCCCTGCTAATAAACAACACCAAATCACACACATTTCAAACTCACAGGGGGACAAGACAGGGATGCCCACTTTCCCCCCTACTATTTAACCTTAGTTTAGACCCATTGCTCAGAACCTTAGCCAACAATAATCAATTCACAGGCATCAAAATAGGCAAAGAAGATCTAAAACTCTCAGCATATGCAGACGATATCCTCCTATTTATATCCAAACCCCTAAAATCCATACCAGCTATAATGAATGATCTAACACAATTCGGGAGACTTTCAGGACTGCAAATAAACTATAACAAATCCGAGGCGCTCCCTTTGGGAACCGCTGACCCCCCAAACTGGTCAAACAACTTCCCATTCAAATGGGCCGCCACTACCATAACATACCTGGGAGTTGTCCTCCCCAGACAAATAGACTTACTATACTCAAAAAACATCCCCCCACTCATAACCCGATTAACACAGACACTGACAACATGGATTAAATTCCCTCTATCCTTCACAGGAAGAGCTAACCTTATAAAAATGATTTTATTTCCCAAACTGCTTTACCTACTACAAACCCTGCCGATATTCCTATCTCACAAAGACACAAAACAAATAAATACCATCTTCCGCAAATACATATGGCATAACAAACCCTCACGAATTAATTTCAACACTCTTACACTCCCAAAAAACAAAGGAGGCATCGGCTTCCCAAACATCGAACTATACAATATAGCCTCACACCTCAGAATAGTCAGGGACTGGCTACACGCCTCCTCAGGCTACACACGTACAGACCTAGACCAACAACTCTGTGGCCCCCAGTCCCTGCTTTCATTGCTACATACCCGTTTTTTTGGACTTGCCAGGGGAGAGCAGGGACAACCCTCTACTAATGTCAGCTGGAAAGCATGGAACAAGCCCGCTCTGTAATGGCCTGAAACAGTCACATTCATTGTGCTACCATTCACTGACCACCCGAATTTCCAGGAGGGGAGGGCCCATACAATATTCCACAGATGGAAAATAAAGGGGATAAAGACAATCCGAGAACTTGTGGACACACACACCAAACACCCTCTATCCTTTTCACAGGCAAAAAATAAATTCCCCATTATTGGATCGAGTTTCTTCCACTATTACAGGCCGGCAGCTTCGTCTCAAAATCAATCTCATACTTGGGAGAGACAGACTGGAACAACCCTTAGATACACTCCTACAATCCCCAGAACAAAGTCTGAACTCCCTGTCTAACTACCACAACTCCTACAACACCACTCGAACACTCAAATCACCTGTCAAAAAATCAACCAATGGAAACAAGATATACCCACAATGACCGAAAACGTCATCACGATATCGTCAATCTACACATAAATCTCTCCCAGCAAATTCATACCATAGATGACCCTAAAACTTATACACAGGGGCTACATCTCACCATATAGACTGGGGAGGATCAGGAGTCTGCCCCAACTTTGTGCCCAAATGCAAAAACCCAAACCAGATCTTTTCCACTGATGTGGTCCTGCCCAGCTATCCAAGATTTCTGGAAAACATGCAACATTCTCCACCCAACACTTAGTTAACTACGTCCCCCTAACCCCACTCTGGGCAATATTTGGATACTCGACAACACAAACCTCCCACATTACACTAGGAGCAAAGAAACGCTCCTCAATATATCCGCTGCAGCTAGAAAAACCATATTGCAACAATGGATAACACCCACCCCACCATCCATGAAACTATTCAAAACCAAACTATCTTATCTCTTCAGAATGGATTGGGTGGAAGCAACACTGGACAGAGAAAACCAAGTTAGTCATTCTTTAAATTGTGGGAAAGTTTCATTGATATTCTGCCAACACATATTAAACAGAGTGTTCATGACTGCTTCCATACAACAGGATGGTATGCGGAACAATTTTGAGCAATAATCCTCCAGTTTCCCTACCATAAATATATACACAAGTCACCCGTGCGATACTCCCCCCTCCCCCCCCCTACCCCCCAACCAACTGAACCGTAACTTCACCCGACCCCCGGCGATTGGACAACAACGACATTTGTACGAAACACTGCAAAAGCTAACCTAGGCAACAATTTAGTTAAGTTAAACAATGTTAGTAGTCCAATTGTGGCAAGTTAAGTAAATAATATTAAAAAAAAATAACTGCAAGATTAGAGATGTGGACCGCGAACATTAATAGGAACTAGTTGATATACCAATGGCTAATGTTATTTATATGCTAATACTCTACCTATCAACTGGTTATATAACCTACCTTATTACTATCTGGGAATATACAATGACGAAATTAATGCAAAAATGTTATTAAGCAGCCCTCTTTTTACTTAAATTATCACAGTTTTGCTAATGAATATATGATATGCTAATGTATACTCTTAACATTCCCCCCTCTTTATGTTCTGTAAACCCTCATCTCTGATCTCAATAAAAACATTTAAAAAAAAAAAAAAAAAAAAAAAAAAAAAATCCTTGTGCTACTTATACTATAAATGGCTCTGTGGTACCGTATATACTCGAGTATAAGCCAAGTTTTTCAGTCTTTAAAATTAGCCTGAAATCCCGACCTCGGCTTATACTCGGGTCAAGTAAATAATTTTGAACTCTCCGGCTGCAGATCACTATGTAGAAGCTATGGTAACTTACATTAGAAGCAAGTGTTCTGCTGGCACTCCGCGCTGATCTGCAGGATGACGTGATGTCACTACTCGGCGCCAGGCATTAAGTGAGACAGTCGTTGCGTTGGGACATCATCCTGCAGATCAGCGCGGAGTGCCAGGCGGAACACTTGCTTCAAAAGTTAGCTTCTACATAGCGATCGGCAGCCAGATTGGGGGGACCCGAGTGAGAAAAAAGGACCTGATCAAGGACATAGAAAAAGGACCTTGATCAAGGAACATTAGAAACAGCAGGACCTTGATCAAGGACATAGAAAAAGAAGGACCGATATTAGGACATAGAAAAATTTTGACCTTGATCCAAGGACATCGAAAAAGGACCTTGCTCACAAGGAAATAGAAAAGGACCTTGAGCACAAAAGGACATAGAAAATAGGACATTGAAACAGAAGGGATAAAACGAGATTGTGCGTCACTGTGTGGTGTTGTGTATTAGAAGGGACAGTTTTGTTGATCCGGGCCACATGTAAGGAACATGGAGCAGACGTTCCAGGCGAACCTATGTCTGTGTCAGGTGTGCGTGGTTTTGCCCGTTGGAAGCGGAGGATGGGAGTTCTAAGGGGGGCAGCTTGCAGCATTGCAGGGGGGAATTGGCAGCACGGGGGGTTCAGCAGGCAAGGGTGGGCCCCAGTTATAGAGGTGGGGGAAGTAGGATATAGGAACGGTTGAGGTGGGAGTAGGTTGCTACGGTACAGGGAATTGGGGGCCAGAAGGGTAGGGTGGTGTCTTACCCAGACGATGCCCATCACAAGATTGCACGCCTTAGGGAATGAAGTGGAGGAGGACCATCTCGGAATTAGCGTGTATGGAGGGGGGGTAGTCCCTTGCGCACCCGGGGATTGCAATCTGATACAAGGAGGAGGAAAAACGAAGATCAGGAATGCAAGGCAGGTGTTAGTGTAGAGGGACCCATTATAAGGAAGGGTTAGATTAGGGTAATCTGCCGCCAAGACCTACATGCTGAACTGGGTGAGCCTGCCTGGTGGGTTCGGCAGGGGCACATGTGCATTGTGTGGTGGATTGTGAGACAGATTATTGGGGGTGGGGCCGGGTGTGCACCTGCAGTCTTGGTTCACATTGGTGCCAATGACAAAGTTTAGAGGAGAGGTGAGGTCCTTTAAAACCTGTTTTGCGCGAGCTAGGGGCAAGTTGCCAAGTTTTTGTTTAAAAGCAAGGACCTCCGGGTAGTGATTTTCAGAAATACTAGCTGCCACAGGCTACGCTAAGACAGGAAGGACAGCGGGGGGCGAGTTAGGAGCATTAATGCATGGCTAAGAGGGTGGTGTAAGGAAGAAGGTTTGGGGGTATGAGAAATGGACAGACTTTGCTGTTGGCTACAGGCTATTTAGTAGGAGGGTTTGCAACACACTGATGGCGTGAGCGGTGTTGGGTAAGGGAGGAATGAGGGCTAGTAGGGGGGGGTGGGGGGGCGGGGTGGGGGTGGGTACGGTATTAGCAGTCTACGGATAGATTGCCCAGAGGAAAGCAGGGTGAGTAGGCCAGGGTGGGTGGAATTGGGAAAAGCGGTGGGGTGAAAATAGGGGGGGTTGGGTACCTTAGGGGAATGGGAGGCATGCGGGTGGGTACCATCGGGGATGATGGAGGCATTGTTTAAAGTGTACGAATACATTAAGTATCATAATCTAAAATTATATGTTGCAAATGCGAGACGCCTGGCTGACAAAATGGGTTGAATTGGAAAATATGGGTGAAACGTATGATGGTAATGGGTTTATTATTTATAGCAGAAACATGATTGAAACGTTCTCACGACTGGCTGGTAAGTGGCTGTAAATTTAAACGGATAGTCTGGTTTAGGCAGGACAGAGAAAAAAAAGGAAAGGGGTGGAGAAGTAGTGTTGCTATGGTTAAAAAAGATGAAGCCAATTTAAAAAAGGATAACATGGCGATAGGATGTTAGTGAAGGCAATATGGGTGGGAATTAATTAGGCACAGGAAAGGGGTTAATGCATTGTTGGGTCTGCTATAAAGCCCGCCCCCAAATGCTAGCAGAGATGAGGTGAGTCAACTAATGCAGTCTGGACGGGCTTTTCTTTGCATGTTGGGGAGTGTGCTATATGGGGACCTTCTTTTTTAATTACACCTGACAATTGGTGTAGTGGGAATGCCATCACAGAAACGGCAGATGAGTTCCGGAATTTGCTGCAGGACATTTTCCTCAAAAGGTCGGTTGAGGTTCTACTACTGAGAAAAGGGAGCTCTGGGGATCTGGTAATATCTAACATCGTGGAGCGCCATTATAGAAATAAAGGTAAATGGAGGTGTAGTTAGGAATAGTGACAAGAAATTTATAGGCGTTTGTTGAAACTGTGGTACAAAAGGAAAATTGCGCTGGGTTAACAAAGCAAATTTCAAGGTTACAACAAGCTCTTAGAATGTCAACTGGCTAATGTATTATAAGGTAAAGGTATAACAGAAAGTGGACTGTGTGCAAAGGGGATTTTAAGCCAGTTAAAATCTTTCACTTATTACTAGTGGGGGAAATAAATGGAAAAAAAAAATAAATACTGCGCTTCATGTGGTGAACCTTGAATTCTGATGTACCGAGGCAACTCGAAAGGGAAGAAAAAGGCATAAAACCTTTAGGAGAGGAATGGAAAAGGGCCTTTCCTGTAGGTTTAGGGATATTATTAAAAACTTAACAAGGCGTGGTAAGAAAGCAATCCAACTAGCTAAAAAGTTAATGAGTTTAGGGTAGCTGAACAAAGCATCAACCTAAGCCTAAAATTTTTTTTAAGTAATTACTAGTAAGGAGAGGAGGAATGAAAATGGTCTGAAATTGTGGCACCATTTTAATTAATGGGGAAAGTTATAAGTGTAGTTACGGAGGATGGCGATTAAAGCAAATTGTCTTCAATACTTTTTTCGTCTGTATATATAAAAGAAGCTCCCAGTACAGATATCAGAGCATCATGTCGCAATAATGGTATAAAAAGATTTACGTGCAATTTGGTTAACGAGGATATGGCGCCAACAAATTAAAGAAGAGGGATAACTGGCGATATGGATGTTGAAAGTGGAGGCACATATGGGTGGAATGGAAGGTAACAGGAAAGGCGCTTGCGTAGGGATAGGATGACTGTGTATAAATACATTCTTAACGGGCCATACAATAAAGATCTGGGGCATTGTTCACCAATTAGAACATGTCAGGAGGAAACCGGACTATCCCTTAGACTGAAGAAAACGGTTTCGGCTCAAGTTCGGAAAGTGTTTTTCCACGGTGTGAAGAATGAGAACGTATGGAACGGTCTTCCAGGGACGTTGTTTATGGAAGGGTCATGGTCAGTCAAAACAAAGAAAACACAGTTACTGAGTACTGGTATTGATTCATACACGTTAGGTTGATTCAGGGAAGGAAATTTCCTACTTTCCACTTGCAGGCAGGGAGTTTTTCCCCTCATAAATTGGTGGGAGGTTTGCCTCCTCTGGACCAAAGTTTCGCCGGATTAGGATATGCTAGATGGGTTGGACTGGATGGAGGTAGGTTTTTTGTTTGGATCAAAACCTCAAATACTTACTATAGATCTACCAGAGAGAGAGAGAGCGCGAGAGCGTAGAGCGAGAAAAGAGAGGGAGAGGCGGAGGAGAGAGCGAAGAAGGGCGGAGTCGAGAGTGAGCGAGAGAGAGAGAGAGAGAGAGAGAGAGATGAGAGAGGGGTAGGGAGAGAGGGAGAGAGAGAGAGGGGTGCGCTAGGGGGAAGATAAGTAATAAACAGTGGGCAGAGGTCATGTAGGAGTCACAAGCAGATCTCCTTGCCTGGCCAAAGGTGTGGGCAAGCATCTGACTACACTGAACCAACACAGTAGAAAGTATACAAATTACCAGATTGCTACCAGTATATAATGAAATTGAGTTTTACTGTGCCTTTTGTGTCATAATTTGTGTATCTCTGTCCAATGCTTATCTCTATCTCTGACTATTCTCTGTCTTTTTGACTGTGTTCACTGTCTGGCTTTTTTATTTCATCTAGTGTTTGTGTTTGTGGGCTGTGGCTGTCTTTTTGGCTGTCGCTCTTAAGGACCGTCCTAGTGGGTGTGGCTTATTTAATATGTGGGCAGAGAAGGGAAGGACATGGGTTTTAAGCGCAAAACAACATAGAGTGGCCCGGAGTATAAAGGTTGGTACACACTTGCCGGTCACAGGTCACGACCACCGACCACGCAAAACAGATCATACAAACAAACGTCGGAAGATATTGGTCTGGCCCCGTTGTTGTGTACTTGATTCGGACTCGAAACACAACGTTGTCGTATCAGAGGGGTACGTTGACCCAACTGACTTGGGGAATCTCTCCGAATGACGGCGTGTCGTTTTCGTCGACACATTGTGCATCGCGGCTCGGGACCAGCGATCACATGTGTGTACGAACCATTAAGATCTAGACACCCCCTGCCCTCCAAAATTCCCCTTCTATAAACTTAATAGAAAGAAATAGGCTATACGGGGAGATTATGGTTTGCAACATGATTGTTAGTACAGAATTTGTGCATGCATAGTGAACCATTAAACTCTTTCACTGCCACAGATCGGTATATGCCGTATCTGGCAGTGAATGTCCAAACTGCACCAGAATGTGAATACACATCGCCTGATTCAAGGAAACTAAAGCCTATTTTATTAAGAATTTTGCGAGGTACAAAAAAAAGCCAGATCGTTTAGGATCAGTAGAAAGTGTGCAAACAAAAACTTGTGATTGTACACACCGTACCAACGCGGGTTTTCTCAAAACTGGGGGTGTTGTGCGTGGGGGGTGGGTAGTGTGGCGTTTTTTTTTTTGTTTTTTTTCGTGTAACTCTGCACTCTCACCTTCGTCCCATGCACAGTGAGCAAGTAGGGGGTCCCTCCATCTCTTGTTTTTTTGCTCCTCCAGCATATGGCAATACCCGTTTGATTCAGGGACCATGTGAGAGATTACCATATATGGGGGGGTTTTTTTTACTTTGTCAGTGGGGGTTTAAGTAGGATTTCAACTTTAATCATCTCATTTTATTTTTAAAAATTTGCCTGGTTTCTTTGGTCCTACGCGTCCTAGATTCTTCATATATGTATGAAAGCTTGGCACCGTTAAGGGTAACCGTGGTCCTCAATTTCTTCCAAACTTGTAAGAATAAAGATATAAAAGCTTCCATCGATCTTCAAAATAAACTACGTCGCATTCTTAAGGATAAAATTTAGAAAGTTTGCAATTGTAAGTTTCCTGGTGTGAACTCGTTTTTAGCCATGTGACCAGGCCTCTTCGCATTAATATGTCCCCTTCTCACTGTCCAATTATTTCCCTTAGGTACTTCATGATTCCCACAGCAATAAGTCTTTACGTATATGCTTCTCCCCCGGGGGAAAAAACGGGCCCGCAGAGGTCAGGGATGTCACTTCAACTTATTGGAAGCAGTTGGTTTGACAAGTGAATGTGGCTCAGTTCCTAGAAGGAAATACGCAGCTTTTTTTCAATTTTTTAATCCAACTGTTTTGAGACACATTTGCCTTTACTAGTTAGTTGAAGGGGTTGTGTACTGGATTACAAAAATTTAGAGTTTGGGGGGTATTTCCAAGTTTGGGACTGTCTTGCTTAGAACAAAGTGTGGCTAGTGTTCAAATTACAGGCACTTTCATTTCTATCTTATATGTACATTGTGCATGCGGTCCCATTTGAAGTCTAGTTGGTGGGATGTCTCTGATGCATCCACGCATCATGGCATACCATTTTTCATTCAGGACATGTGGGGAGATTGATATTTTAGTGGGTGGCGGGTGTTGGGGGGGGGGTTTTTTTGCTTTGTCAGTGGTTTAGGTAGGATTTAACATTTGAATCCCGTTTATTTTATTGTATTTTGGATTACTGGGTCTAATAGATTCTTCAATATGTCTGAAAGCTTGGACAGCGTACCCATTAGCTGAGGGTTTGTTGTATTTCTTTGATTCCAAACATATATAGTTGTAGGGTTATTTCCAAAGTTTTGGGACAGTTCTTCTTAGAAAAAGTGTAGGCTGTTCAAATTACAGAGCACTTTGATTTTTTTTCTTGCAATTGCATGTGTCCCATTGACTAGTGTGGTGGTGTTGTGTGTTGTGCACCCATGCATATAGCATACGTTGATTCGGGGCCGTTCTGGAGATTGTATTATAGTGGGGGTATTTGTGGGGGTCTGTTTGAAATTACAAAGCACTATGATTTTTAAAATATTGAAATTGCATGTGTCCCATTTGAGTAGTTGTGGCCGTTTGTATGTGTCTGTGTGAGCGGGGGGGACATGCATATAGCATACCGTTGCTTTTTGGGGAATGGATCGGAGATTATTTGTGGGGGGCTGTTTTTGACATTACCAAGCACTATGATTTTTTTTCTGAATTGCACTTGTGCAGGTCCCCATTTAGCAAGTTGGTGGCCATGTTCTGTGTGCACCCAGCATATGCATTACCGTTTGATTCAGGGACTTGGGAGATTGATATTCGTGCTTCTCTCTCATTTGGGGTTTTGGCAGGATTTTAACTTGAAATCTTCTTTATTTTATTTCGAAAAATCTTGCTTTCTTCAGTGCGAAATTCTACGAAGAATTGATGGTATGAAAAAAAATGGGCAACCGTTGATTAGCTTAAGGTGTGTAGGATTCTGAGAATAATCTTCTGTGGGGGTAATTTTGAGTTAGAGGGGTGTTAGAATTGTAAATTGAAAGTTTTGGGTTATTTTGGCGAAATTTACACAAAACTGCGCCCACCCCATGTTGGTATGCATAGAAAAAATCCCGCACCGTTGTTAGCTGAACGGTTGTGAAGATTCCAAGATATATAGTTTATGGGGGTATTTCCAATAAGAGAGGTTGGTCATTTGGAGTTTATATTCAGTAACTTGTTTTACACTACATGGTGGGATTTTGGCATGATTTTCTACCTTGAAGGTTTTGTTGTTCTAATTTTTTAGAAAAACTGCTAAAACTGAGAATCTACGAGAACTGCACCCCACCCTACCATTGATGGTAGAATGAAAACACAGAATACTTGTTAGCTAAGTGAGTAGATTCAGGAATAATGTTTTTGTGGAGAAAAACTGCATGACTGTTCAAATTCGAAGTATGACTGAATATTTTTGCTGTTTTGGAGCATCATTCTGCCATTTCTCACTTCGTGACATTCGCTCCCATGTCGCGTGTGTACCACATATATGGCTACAGTTGATTCAGGACTTTTAGGGATTGATATTGGGTACTTTTTTTTACATTCATGGGGGTTTTGGCATGATTTTATCTTCAATGTTAATTAATCTGTTATCTTTCAGGAACCTTGTGAAATTCTACAAAAGAACTGCTGCCCAGCCATTGATGTATGGATGAAAAACTACAGCGAACATAGTGAAGGTATGTAGATTTCAGGAATAAATAGTTTGTTGGAAGTGTATTTCTAAGTTA
This sequence comes from Hymenochirus boettgeri, assembly GCA_019447015.1. Lineage (NCBI taxonomy): Eukaryota > Metazoa > Chordata > Amphibia > Anura > Pipidae > Hymenochirus > Hymenochirus boettgeri. The sequence continues at coordinate 130,215,081 of CM033470.1, forward strand.
CGGGGGGGTTTGTGAGAAAAAACTGCAGAAGATTTTTGCTGTTGTCTGAACCATTCGTTGGTTGACTAATTTGCTTCCACGTCTCCGCGTATGTTTTACCAACATCATTTGACGTGGATTAGGGACCTTAGTTGAATTCAGGGACACTTGGGATGTGATTGATGACTTCACTTTTTTTTACATTCCATGAGGGTTTTGACAAAGATTTTACCCTTTTGAATGTTTGATATTATTTTTTTAAGAAAATCCTGGTGAAAAGTGCAAATTTCCTAAAAAGAACTGCGCCCAGCGCTAAACTATTGTGTTTCTGGAATGAACAAACTACAGACTACAGCGTACATAGCTGAAGGTTTGTTGATTTCACAAAGATTACTAATAGTAATTTGTGGGGGGTATTTTTGGTTAGGGGGGTGTTGTTTGTGGGAAACCAACTGCAGATGGTTCAATACAGAGTTGGCTAATTTTTTTTGCTGTTATATTTACATGGATGTCTGGTTGGGTTAGTTTGTAGCCATTCTCTGGTTACCACACTGTGCAATGTGGGCCATACCGTTTTTCTGAGGTAGGTGGCGAGGGGTTTTAGCTTCGTTACTTTTATGAATATTTGAGGACTTTCCTCCACGTTTTTGTTTTTTTTAGCTGAATTTGCATTTGATTTTTGTCTCGATTTTAGAGTTGAGGAAAAAAAAGGAAAAACGTGAGACAATACTTACAATTGGATGAGAGCGTGTGCCCAGGATCTGCATTTTTGATCGAAACTTTTCTCTCACTGCTAATATCCTGTTCTGGTATGTGGTTTTCGAAAATATCTCAGTTGTGGGGATATTTTGTTAATGGTAGTTTGGTGTTAGTAATTCCGTAACCGTTCAGAAGTGGGGTTTTTAAATTTCAATGTGGTTGTAATGATATTCTTGAGGTGCTTAGTTTTAGTTGGGGGGGGGTCTCTGTACGGAAAGGTGGGGTACCTACATAGATCTGGTCGTTGTGACTTGGGAGTATCGTGCTTTTAAGAAACTGTAATGTTTTGTGCATAACCTAGTAATGAGAACTATAATATAAAAAAATGGGAACAACATCACTGAAAATTTGCACCAAATTTTAATTTTTTTTTTTTTTACTATTTTACACCCATAATTTCAATAAAAATTTCCGAAAAGAAAAAGTTACAACATTTTGTTACTCCGTTGTTTACAGTACACTTGGCTGAAAAAAACAATGTATAATATTCCCACTTATAGGGGGTTCCTACTGTCAACTTTGACAACCAAAGTGGCCTGTCTAAATCTCCTGAAAATTCTCTCTGTCGAGCATTTACCGCAAGTAAGATGTGGGGAATTCTACGACAGCAAAAGGTAAAGGTTAAAGGATGGTGGACATGTACATCAGGGCTTCGTGCTTTAAGCAACAAACTACGGCAGCGAGCTTTTCATTACTGTGAAAACATTTTTGGTTCTTAAAAAAAAAATTTATTGTAAGGATAGTGGGATTAGTATTCAATACTAAACTAAGTTAATTTTACTGCATGTATTGTTAAATGATCATTTGCTTGCAGAGCCTAAATATGTCCTTTTGATATCACTATGAACCTTTTTAAAATTTCCTGTAACATTACCCTGATTTGTCTCTCGAAACAATTCGGAGGTCTACGACATTCTTTTGCACTTCCATTTTGTGGTTTTGTGTTCTGACAAGAAATGTCAACTTTGGAACTTAATAACATAGGCAGGTGTGTTGCCCTTTCCAAATTCATGTCACATCAACTGAAATCCACCACAGCGGCAGAAACATCCTGTATGGATGATCAGGGAAAAACAGGATGCTGCACCTGAGCTAAAATTGACGTTCATGGCAAAAGGCAGAGTGAAAACTGATTTCCCGGTTTTTTTTTTTCTGTTATATTGATTATTTGCTGTAATACAGAACACACTACTTTAAGTGCTTTCATCACCGTTTACTGGGGGGGGGGGGGGTTTGGAAGTGGCCGGGGACAAGTTGGAGCTGAAACTGAAAGGGCAAGAGGGGGGTTGAAGGGAGTGCGTAAGGGAAGGGCCCATTAGTGGGAGGGGCCTTGCATGCTGCAAGGTAAGGGGACCGGGGCCTTGCAAGGGGAGGAGGAAGGTCACAGGGCAGCAGAGACTGTCAATGGATTAGAGCAGGAATCAAAGTGCAGGGGATCTGTCGTGTGATGCTTGCTACTTCTTCCATATCAACATAAAATGTTAATATCTCAAAACTATTTAAAAAAAAATAAGTGAAAGAAATGTCAAAGAAGAAATTCCTCAATTTACCTAAGTTATTTTAGACCACGTTGCTGTAAAAGCACGAATTTTACTATTAAATTTGGACATTCTTCCAAGAATTTATAAGAAGAGGTATAAATAGTTTTAAAAAAAATAAGTTTTGCAATTTGAAGAACAGAGGGTAAAAGGAGCTGTGTCATCCCATCTTAAACAAAATCTGCAGGAGCCAGGAGAGAAGATTCAGAACTAACCCAATCTCTCGTCCTCCACTGAATCCTCTGACTGGTCCGAGGGACTCTGTATTCTATGTGCATGCTGAATAGAAAAAAACTTATTTTACCATGTGAGGATACCCTAGCAATACCCTTAACTAGCAAAATATATTATCATTGAATTATCTGTGTTCCCATGCTCATTAGGGGTATATTTCCCATGTATCGTTTATCAGATTACAGCAAAACACTAGATAAAGCCTAAAGGGCAAGTCCAGTCCCAAAATGAAAACTTACATACAGGTAATCACCTCCAAACCCTAAGGTAATAGTTTGAAATCTGAAATATATAAGTCTAATCTAAAATCCTGCACAATGTCCTGTTTTCCCCGTTTCTGCTTCCTGGTTCTTCCAGTCCAATCAACTGTCAGTTATGGATTGACAGTTGATATCACAGCCAATAAATGAATTGTTCATCCCCTGTCTGCCTCTTCGAGCATGCCCAGGCTCAGTACAGGCTCAGTACAGGTTTCTAAATTGCTCAGTTTCACGAGGCATCCAAGAAGAAGCTAGCAGGCATACAGTAATGAATTCATAGGAAAAACTTGATATATCAACATATTTTAAAGAGACGTTCTTTCTAAAAGATGTTCTTATGAGGGGGGTAGTTGACCTTTAAGCTGGGTACACATCTTGCCAGATTTTTGAAAGATTACATGCAGGATCTGCAAGGTCCTGTCTGTAATTTTCAAAAATCACGATACACAGAGTCCCAGCGTTCTCCTATGCACAACATAGGGAGAATGATGGGGATTGTGTGGTTCCCTAGACCACAGCCGACTTCCTTAGGAGTATACCGTGGCCGGGGAAATTTTCCCTTTCCTTGAAGCGTCTCGGCCGACCGCCCAAACTTTGGTTGTCCGCGTGCTTGTTTGGGAGAGCTAGGTACACACAGTACCTATTAAAGCCGAGACGTTGCTTTATCGGTACAGTGTTTGTGACCTAGCTTTAAACTTGAGATGTGAGCAATTTGCAAACGGCAATAGCATTTTACCATTTTTTTGAACAAAACGAAACTGTCGAACCACCATTTTTTCTTCTGCACAGCCTTGGTCGAAGAGATCCTGGTGAGAATGGGGGCAGTTGATGAACCTTGCATTGACAAAATTAAAAGTGGGTAAAAAAAAAAATGATGCATATGAGAAACACTGATAATATAATAATATACTGTACATCTAATACAAATTTCCCACAGCTGACCTATACAGAAACCCAATGGCCATAATAGGTTTGATTAAATCCAATAAAAAATGGAGGAAAGGGAGCACAACGAAAGAAAATAAATCTGACAACAATTTATTAGGCAACTGTTTTGAACACAGGGTCCCTTTTCAAGCAGGACCCTGTGGTGTCTGAAACATTTGCCTAAAATAATTGTTGCAGATTTAATTGCTGTGTTGTGCTCCCTTTCTATTTTGTTTATTGGATGATTCTGACCACTGGGTATGGAGCGGGGAGGAAGGTGAGCACATGAGAATACCATAGCCAGTGCACCAACCTTTAATTGAAAAGGTTTGACTAATGTCTTGTGATAGGATTCAAAATATTATTTTTAAGCTTGATAACCAAGCATCCTCCTTAACTACAACACTAAAATATTGGCCATGATTTTGACAAATCAGATGAAGACAGTTTATCATATTGATAAATTAAGGAAAACACTAAACATAAAAATAACATGTGCCATCCATTTCTATATTCACAGAGAGGTGAGAACGCTTATTCATCCACCCTGTGAATAATAGGACGCTCGGGGACCTGGAACTTACCTTACCACCGCTCCACTCGCAAGCCGCTTCTTTACGAACAGCTGTTCTCTCACGATCGCGCACCATATCTTTTGTATTGGCGCATGCGCCTAAGATAGGGCGCGCAGTCGGGACAGAGTGGCTTCAGTGAAGGAGCTGCTTGCAGTGGAGCGGTGGGGTAAGGTAAGTTCCAAGTCCCCTGAGTGTCCTAATATCACAGGGAGGTGAGAAAGTGTTCTCACCTCTCTGTAAATAAAGAAACGGATGGCAACATAGTTATTTTTATGGATGATTGGTCTTATAGGGAATGTAAACTCCCATCATCCAAAAATATCTATGCGCCATCCGTTTATTATTCACAGGAGGTGAGAACGCTTATTCTCACCTCCTGTGAATAATAGGACGCTGGGGGACCTGGAACCTTACCTTACTACGCTCCACTGCAGACCGCTCTGTCCCAACCGCGTGAGAATAAGCATTCTCACCTCCTGTGAATAATGAGAAACGGATGGCACATAGTTATTTTTATGGATGATGTGGGAGGTTTACAGTCCCTTTAAGACCAGACATGAGCCTGAAAAAGATGACCTCAATCAATCATGCAGAACATTAAATTTAAATGCATTGGACATTGAGGTCATCTGGTAATCATATACAAACAAATGGCCAATCCAAGGCCTGCTTCTTGTGTGGAAGGTCGGGAGAGGAGGGACAGGCAGTTCCACAAGGGCCGGGTGCAGATTCGACAGTCCAGACCCGCTCTAGTCGTACACAAGGAACAGAAGGTAAACGCACACTTCGGGTCTTGATGGAAAAAACTTTATTTAGATATATTCCTATAAAAGCAACACTGATGACCCAGCATCCAACGCATTTCGGGAACGCCCCCTTAGTCATGATAAGGGGCCTTCCCCGAAACGCGTGTGGATGCTGGGTCATGTTAAAGGGTCATCCTTTAACATGACTATTTCTTACATAGCACTATGGTATGTTCCATATTAATGTAACTGTTGTGTGATAATTAGATGCAGATGCGGCAAAAGCGCAGCGCGTCCGACAGTTACCGCGATCCAAAGGTTTTCCACCATGTAGCCGATCGTCCTTTCGTCGATTCGGAAGAACGATCGGTTGGACATGGCTGCATTCGGATGCGATAATTTCGGTCCGATCGACGATACACTGAACTATCGGTCGATTACAGACCCAGCTTTATCCAGATTCTTTTGAATGACCAATGAACCAGCATAAACACTAGCTTTACCGTTTTCACAGTTGAAAAACCCTTTCCAAATTTTTTTATTCAAGCTAAGGGATATCAACGTGTCCTCTGACATGCCCCTATTAGTGAATAATGCCCCAGATAGTTTATTGTATGGCCCGTAATGTATTTATACACAAGATTTTTACAACAGTTATACACCAGCTAAATACACCACCACCAAACAACAATCAATACATACCTTTCACACATAACCATCTCCAAAATATTATATTCTCCTGTGGCTCCCAAAGAGCCAATGGACACATGTACCCCCAAACATCTATTTCAAAAGGGACGAAGCAAGGGTGCCTACTATCCCCCACTCCCCCATTAGCATGGAACCATGGCCATACACAATTGAGGGCAACAGTGAAATTCAGGGCCTTCAGATTACCGTATATACTCGAGTATAAACCGCCCGGAGTATAAACCGAGGTACCAATTTCAGCTAAAAAATCCTAATAAAAGTTGTTGACTCGAGATATAAACCGAGAGTAGAAACTTGGCATTCAAGATGTTTGGAAACTACAACATCCCAGCATGCTTTATTAGCTGGAGTTGTAGTTTCCAAACACTTGAATGCCACCCTCACTTGGCATTCAAGATAATTGAAAACACAACTCCCAGCTAATAAAGCATGCGGGAGTTTGTAGTTCCAAAAACTCTGAATGCCCCCCTCACCCTCCCACCCAGTTCAATTTGTACCTGGGCTCTCTCATCCAAGGGCTTCCTCCATCAAGGGCTTCTCCACCAAGGGCTTCCGCAGGTACGGTTTCCTTAGCAGATCCTGAGCATTCCGGCAGCCGCGCGCTCATTCCAGTACGGGCGCGACGGCGCCGGGCAGTGATGTCAGGCGGCGCGCCAGTACAACAGAAAGATCGGTGTGGCTGCCGGAATCTCAGGTAAGCTATGACTCGAGTATAAACCGAGTCCAAGTTTTCAGGCTGATTTTTCAGCCTGAAAAACTCGTTTATACTCGAGTATATACGGTAATAACCAAAAAGAGATCACTAGCCTCAATGCGGATGATATATTGCTTCTACATACCACTAGAGTGGCCGAAAGTTTTGTTCCATTTTCGGATCTTGGGAAAATCCCGAAGATCCGACACAACCAACATATATAGGGGCTTCTGAGAGCTGCGCTGTGATATTGACGTTCAGGGCTATTTTCGATAATCATCGAAAATACGATCGGAAACTACTTTAGATTAAAAATGATCAAACGGACGATAATCTTCGAAAAGGGACACCCGGGAGACCTGGAGAAGGCCTCGCCTAATAAACAACATGGCTATTCTGAACTGACAAACTAAATCTGGAAACCCTCATCCCCAATAGATTAGCAAAATTCCAACCTGCCCCCAGGGATATATTGCTATACATACCACTAGAGTGGCCGAAAGTTTTGTTCCATTCGGATCTTGGGAAAATCCCGAAGAGATCCGACACCGAACCACTATAGGGGCTTTCTGGAGCTGCGCTGATGATTATTGACCGTTCAGGGCTATTTTCGATAATCATCGAAAATACATGATCGGAAATACTTTAGATTAAAAATGATCAAACGGACGATAATCTTCGAAAATGGAACCCCGAGGAGAACTTGGAGAGGCCCTCCGCCTAATAAACAAACATGGAGCCTATTCTGTCAGACAAACTAAATCTGGAACCCCCACTCCAATGATTAGCAAAATTCCAAACCTGCCCCCCAGGGACATTCCATCATATGGACCTGCCCTGTCGACCAGGATACTGGCAGCAATACTGCGGTTCCGCATGAAAGATGGGTTCTCCAATGGGCATGGACCCCAAACCATGTATTCTACAGATACTTGATTATGAAACTTAGATAAATTCTTTAAGAACATGCAACCTGTATGTTGCTAAAAAACAAATGGATGCAGGCTTTACCCCTTACCCTGATGTAATGGAAATCATAAATCAACAAAACTCTATATACTATATAAGCAAATGATCTACAAAAAACAGAGGCTTTCCCCTGAAATTGTAAATCTGGGACAGATGGACGTTTTTGCACATACAGAATATATAATCGAATCTCACTGAACAGTAACATCTCGAACCACTCCCACCCTCATAGGAAATTCTTAGGGCAACAGGTTTTATTTGTAATGTTAAGTTCATGTTCAATTAAAAACGAATGTATCAAGATGTTAGAATTATACATATCTACAATAATGGTCACCGATGTTTATGTAACTCAAAATTCTAATACGTTATGGATGGTACCATTTCATGTAAATATAAATGTTTCCTCCATTTGAGGGGAGAGAAGAAAAAAAAAAGACAATTGCATTAACGCTAAAGAGAGAAACACGGGACTAAAAATGTGTTTTTACAAAAATTAAAATTATACAGCTAACCGATCATATAATGCATATTTGTATGGTTTTGCACAGTTGTCCAACACTTACCTATATTTTTTTTTGCAGCTTTCGTATTGAAATAATATGAGCTCCTTGTGGAGCCTTAGGAGATGCGTGCTGCTGACAGTTATATTTCAGCTCATCGCCTTCTTCGGAAACCTGATTGATACACATAATAGAGAAGGGGGATATTTATAAAAACATAAATGTTAACAGTATTTTTTATGGTTATTAGTTTTTGTCATATCTAAACAGTGGCACTGTCAAATAATTCCAATCATAATATGCCGTGACAAAGTTTAAAGAGATCAGATCTTTTCTAGAGTAGACAATTCCTCTAGTTTCAGACTAAACTCACAGGACAGCTATGAGCACCCTTTACCCCTGTCAGGCTGCAACCGATTCCTGATTATCAGCCACAAGTTCGGTCACATATTTTCTGTATTTTGTTAGCACCACTTTTTCACAAATACATAAAGCAGCTATGCAAATGTTTATAAGACAATTACCGTATATACTCGATATAAGCCGACCCGAGTATAAGCCGAGGGTACCTATTTTTACCTGAAAAAAAGAGGAAAAGGGTGATTGACCCGAGTATAAGCGAGGGGTGAAAATTATGACACTACTGCCTTCTGATTCAGTATTGTTTTGAGGATTAAGTTGCCCTTTAAATGGACAGCAGAATTCCCATACAGATGTTTGAAAACTACAAACTCCAGCAAATAAAGCACTGCTGGGAGTTGTAGTTTCCAAACATCTGTATGTAAATTCTGCTGTCCATTTAAAGGGCAACTTAAGCCTCAAAACAATAAAGAATCAGAAGGAGGATGGTATCTATTGCAGAAGATTGTCTTTTGAGACTTAAGTTGCCCTTTAAATGGACAGCAGAATTCCCATACAATGTTTGGAAGCTACAACTCCCAGCATACTTTTGTTGGAGGGAGTTGTAGTTTCCAAAAATCTATATTGGAATTCTGCTGTTAGGTAAAAGCTCTAAGTTCTGCTGTTAAGTTAAAAAGCCTGCAGTGGAGAGCCCCACCAGTTGCAGTCCTTACCCCAATCACCTCACAGCTACTCTCAGACTCTGATCCTTACCGGCATCGTCAGACTCCGAGTCCGGTTGCCGCACGCTTAGTAAGTACTGTGCATTTGCCAGCTGATGTCACTACTCTGCGCTCTCATCGCCCGGCGTGACGTCAGCCGGCAAATCCACAGTGCTAACTATGCGTGTGGCAGCCGGACTCGGAGTGTGCTGAGTGATGCCGGTAAGGATTCAGAGTCTGAGAGTAGCTGTGAGGGTGACTTGGGTAAGGACTGCAACTGGTGGGGTCTCCACTGCAGGCTTTTAACTTAACAGCAGAACTTTGAGGGGACTTGACTAACCCTTTAAGGACTTGACTCGAGTATAAGCCGAGGCAAGGTTTTTAGGTTATTTTAAAACCTAAAAACCTCGTTTTACTCGAGTATATACGGTAAATGTGTTTTAGTTTTGTGGTGTGTCCTGGAATGGAATATTGGTTACCTATTTATGTTTGGTATTGTGTAATTGGGAGAATCAGAGCTTTTCAGAAAATGTAAGCCTAATCTTATGCAATTTTTTTAAAGGGCATGGCACCCCAAAACTATAATTTAACCCACTACTGGCCCCACTCTGTAGTGTAATAAAATCCTACCTACTTCCAGCTCAAATGGCTGCCCTCCAAAGTCCAAAAACTGTCACCGGAGCCTAGCAGAGTCCATATGGGCTCTGTCTCCTGTCTCTCTCAGGAGAATTTGCACATGCCCAGTGCAGCCCTCCCCCCTCCTCTCCCACCCGTTTTGGTCTCCCCCCCCAGCCCAAACGCCATATTATTATGCCAAGAAACTCCCCCGATCTTTACTTACCTCCCCTCTCTCCTCGCGTTCTGAACTGCAGGTAGGTAGCCGCATCAGTGATTGCTGCCTCCGGCCCCCTGCTTGCAGTTCCATGCAAGCAGAAAGCCAAGGAAGTGCAGGGAGGATAGAGGGAAGGTAAGTAAAGATGGGGGGGAGTTTCTTGACATACTAATATGGCGTTTGGGGCGGGGGAAGGAGACCTATACTATCCTAAAAGTGAGGAAAGGGGTGGACATTCCCTTTTTACACATATTTCACCCAATAATGTGCTGGGTTTTTTTGTGGGTTTTTACTATGCAACAAAAGGATCGCAAAATCCTTAAAATAATGTTACCACAAAAAAGTGGGAAAACTCCCCACACTTCCATCTTTTCACAATTTTGAGATTATGCAGCCATGTACATGGGCAATATCTGCATGGTGTGGTTAGCATGCTGTTGGTCAGTACCTACGGTTTAAAACCAGCTTAAAGGTGGTTTTGAATTTGACTGTTGCAATTTTGTTAAAGGGCATGTCAAATCTACATTTTAACCCACTGCTGGGTATAAACGTGCCCCCTTTCTCAGGTGAGGAAGGGGGCACGTTTATACCCCGAAGCGTTGTGATATGAGTGTGGTCACTAATTAATAAATATTGTCTGGAGTGCAAACCCTCGAAGTGGTCTTCTTTTGATATTATCCACCAAGGGTTGGATAATGTGAGGAGTAAGCAACCACTTATTTTTTGTAGAAATCCTACCTTAATCCCTGCTCCAATGGCTGACCTGCAATGTCCCTCCAAGTTCTAAAAAGTAAACAGCAGGAGCCTGTGTCCATATAGGTCTCTGCCTCCTGTCTCCTCCGGGAGAGGTTTGCATGGGTGTGAAGCCCTCCACCCTCCCTCTCCCTCCGTTTCCCCCCCCCCCCTAAATTAATTCACCACCCCAACCGCTATAGTACTTTGTAAATAACTTCCCGATCACTACTACTGTACCTATTTGCCCCGGCAGTCTGTACTGCTGGAAGCCACGTCCGTGACGGTCCGGCCATCTGCTTGCAGTTTCATGCAAGCAGAGGGCCGTGACAGAATGGGGAAAGAGGCAAAGTAAGTAGTGATCAGAAGAGTTAATTTACAAAGTACTATAGTGGTTGGGGGTGGGTGAGGGAGCCTACACTACAGCAAAATTTTAAAAAGGGGTGGACATGTCCTTAAAAAAAAGATACCTTTATACATTCCTGAGCTAAAATTACAACTACAAGTTTAAAATGGCTTTCCACCTTAAATGATTCCAACTGTTTTCCCACCAAAATGGGTTTTTTTTTGTTTCAGAGGGACATCAATATTTCTTTTAAAGATGGTACCTGAAAAGAATATTGGTACAGTTGTTGGAGTGATATTCTTTTTTTGCAGAGCACTCTGTGGTAGACGTTTTCCACAGCAGCTGCCGGCTGAAATAAAGGCTTTTCTCACCCTGTAGAATGACAATGTGCGAGCACAGAGACCAATCTGCCAATCTGTTTATTGATCAATAATCTAACCTAATGGGGGAAGAGGGTTGCGGTTCGCAGTGAGTTCATATAGTTTGTGAGGAGTTATATTTTAAATTTTCAAATTATTAACGTTTCGGGACTACATTGAGTCCCAGAACGTTATAAATTGGAAAATTGATGTGAGGTTGCTCAAGAACTATTCCTTTTTTGGGACTACCTTTTTTGGGCAGACCTAGGCATATATATAAACATAGAAAGGATAATCAAGCACATTCCTAGGCCCCATACAATATATTTATCTGCACCACTGGCAACTTTATAAAACAAAGGGGTTTAGGATACATTACTGTGATCACATGAATGAAGTGGTTGGAAGGCTTTTCATTCATGTGATCACAAGTAATGTATACTAAAACCCCTTTGTTTATAAGATCCAGTGTGCAGATAATATGATATGTATGGGGCCTAGGAATGTGCATTTTATCCTTTCTATGTTTGTATAAATGTTTGACCAGATCAGTAGCACTTCCGCTAAATGTAGTGTAAATTAGCTTAATTGGAGTGCTTCCACAATTCTTGTATTCTAGGCATAAATATGCATATCAATGGAGCGACACCACTATAGGGATATTTCGGAGGGAACATCTTCCTTTCTCAAGATTGTAAGCAGGTATTACACTTGTACAGGCTTTTTACACAGGATAACCCCTCCCAGGGGGAAGTTACATCACACAGCCCATTTTCCTTATTCAGGGATGTGCAAAACATGCATAATATATACATAGAACAGGTTTATACAACCTACATGAAAAGAATAGATTATCTGAAAAATCATAGAAATAAATACAAATTAATATCTTTATTCAAGCCACCAGAGACAAGGCTCTAGGCGCTGATCCACCATGCCTCTCTCGCTTCAGACATAATTGTCATCACCATAAAAATGTTGGTATGGTTTCTAATACTGAAAACCTCCCACTTATGTTTTTTGTCAATACAATGCTTGGATACTGGCAAGTGGATGTGTTGTAAATTAATTGAGGACTATGGCTTTCCCCTTTTAAGGCCATCATAGGCGGTTTTGTAAATTCCTGTATATCAGGATAGGCCTTCTTTTATATATGCCAATGGCTGGTAAGATATTAGTGACTTGTTGCTCTGCTCCACTTATTGTGTAACAGGTTATTCACGCATCCGAAGATGGCCTATGTATATGTTAGCTTGCAACTTATTTTTAGCCTCAAGAAAAATCCTCTTGGGGTACCCCCTTTCTGGAAATTTATTACACATTTGTTCCATTTGTACCTTTTTTTTTTTAACCGTATCTGGACCAAGCGTTCTACTCTGTGATAATTGGCTGTATGGTATTGCTTTTTCAGATAAAAAAAAAAAAAATCGGGGAAAAAAAACAACAATAGACATAAATTTGATCGGGATCTCCAGGATATAAATTTGCAAGGGTGTATAAATAGATTGTTTTGAAATGGACCCTTCCACGTGTGCCAAGTCGTTCACATTCAGCCCCAGATGTGGCCATATTCATTGCAGGAACAGGTGTTTGAACAGGGAGAAACGGGGCCAATTGCCTTTTTGGGGGCTCCTTGGAGAAGGAGGAAGGGGGGCCAGACACAAAAAGGGCGAGCAGGAAGCCCCAAAAGAAACGACGAAGGACTTGCAGCATTGCGGGGATTGGCAGAACTGGGGGGTCAGCAGGCACTGGCGGGACCAGTATAGAGGTGGGTGGAAGTGGAAAAGGGAAGGTGAGGGGGGAGGTAGTTTTGTTAGGGTTACTAGGGGAAGTGGGGACGGCAGGGTAGGGTGGCTTCTTCCCAGACTGCCCATCCCAACATTGCCACCTTAGGTAATGAAGTGGAGGAGGACTCCTCGGAATTAGCCTGTATGGAGGGGGCTAGTCCCTAGAGCACCCAGGGGACTGCCATCTCTGATACAGGGAAGAGGAACGAAGGATCAGGAATGCAAGGCAGGTGGTAGTGGTAGGGGACTCCATTATAAGGAAGGTAGATAAGGTAATCTGCCGCCAAGACCATACATGCTGAACTGTGTGTTGCCTGCCTTGTGTTAGGGTTCGGCATGCGGTAGTGCATGTAGACAGATTATTGGGTGGGCCATGTTGGACCTGGCGGTCTTGGTTCACATTGGTGCCAATGAAAAAGTTAGAGGAGAAGGTGAGGTCCTTAAACATGATTTTCGAGAGTACGGCCAAGTTTTAAAGCAAGGACCTCCAGGGTAGTTGTTTCAGAAATATACCGCAGCCACGTGCTAAGCCAGGGAGACAGCGGGGCTTATGAGCATTAATGCGTGGCAAGAGAGTGGTGTAAGGAAGAAGGGTTTAGGTTTATTGAGAACTGGGCAGACTTTGCTGTCAGCTACAGGCTCTTTAGTAGGGATGGGTGTTACCTCACTGATGGCGGTGCAGCGGTTTTAGGGGAGAATATGGCTAGAGGGTTGGAGGAGATTTTAAACTAGGTGGGGTGGTATTAGCAGTCTCACTGGGATAGATAGCTCAGGAGGAAAGCAGGGTGTAGATAGGCCAGTGGCAGGGGGGTGGGGCTAGCATGGGGATAGGGAGGCATGTGTACTAGATAAATTACAGGATCATAATCTAAAATATGTTTGCAAATGCGAGAAGCCTGGATGACAAAATGTGAGTGAATTGGAAATTATGGCGTTAAAGTATGTGATGTAATAGGTAAGCAGAAACGTGGTTGAACAGTTCTCACGACTGGGCTGTAAATTTAGACGGATATGTCTTGTTTAGGCAGGACAGAGAAAAAAGGAAAGGGGGGAGATAAAGTATGTGTTTATGTTAAAAAAGAATTGAAGCCAAATTTAAAAAAAAAGAGATACTGGCAATATAATTGTTAAAGTAGAGGCAATATGGGTGGAATTAGGCAACAGGAAAGGGGGTTAAGTCATTGTTGGTGTCTGCTATAAGCTGCCAAATGCTTTATCAGGTAAAGGTACTGAACAGAAGTGTGTTCAAGGGGATTTTAAGCCAGTTCACATCTAAATTTATACCCTTGGGAAATAAATGTAAAAAAGTTAATCCGCGACAATGTGGCTGAATTCTGATGTAAAAAGGCAAATGGAAAGGATGAAAAAGGCATTTAAAACCTTTAAAGCAGAGGGAACGAAGGGGTTTTCAGGGATTATAAAAACTATAACAAGGAGTGCAAGAAAGCAATCAAACTAGCGAAAATTAATAATGAAGTTAGGATAGCTGAACAATGCATCACAAGCCTAAAATTCTTTTAAAGTATATTAATAGTAGAAGATAAGGACTGAGAATGTGGCACCATTAATTAATGGGGATAAGTAGTTACGGAGGATGGCGATAAGCAAATGTCTTGAATATTTTTTTTCCTCTGAATAAACTGTACAGATATCATAGAATATAGTAGCAATAATGGTATAAAAGATTCAAGTGGCACTTGGTTAACCGAGGATATGGTATAGGACAACTAAATAAGGTTAATATTAATAAATCTCCTGGACCAGATAAAAATACATCCTCGGGTACTTAGGAAGTAAGTTCAGTTTTATCTAGGCCATTGTTTCTATTTTTGCAGATTCCCTCATGTCCCTGTGGTGTGCCTCTAGATTGGAAAAAGGCTGATATTCAAATATTCAAAAAAGGGTAGTCGTTCACAGACAGGTAATTACAGGCCTGTAAGTTTAATGCAGGGTGGTGGAAGATCCTGGAAAGTTAAATAAGGAACATGTTCTAGAGTATGTTTTAAGGGAATGACATTATAAGTAGTAACCAGCATGGATTTAGGAGGAATAGATCTTGTCAACTAAATTGCTTGGCTTTATGAGGAAGTAAGTAGAAATTTAGACTCTGGCATAGCAGTAGATGTAGTTACTTGGATTTTGCAAAGCTTTGATACAGTCCCCATAGGCGATAATGTATAAGCAGAGGTCTGTTGGTCTGGGGAGTCACATTTGTACATGGATAGAAAATTGGTTTATGATAGGATGCAGAGAGTAGTTGTAAATGGGGCTTCCTAATTATGGAATAAAGTGCTAAGTGGGGTGCCACAGGGTTCTGTGTTGGGGCTGCTTTATTTAATCTATTTATTAATGATTTGAAGTGGGTATTGTCAGCAAGGTTTCTGTGTTTGCTGACGACACAAGATTTTGTAGACCATTAAAAAATTCAGAGGATGTGCAATCGTTGCAGGGGGATCTAGATAGATTGTCACCTTGGGCTGCTAAGTGGCAAGATGAGATTCAATGTTGATATAATGTACGGTGATGCATTTTGGACTTAAAAATCCTTGTGGGAGAGACTTCGGGGGCGGGACGCCGAGAGCGGCCGCACATTTACAGGAGCTCCGTACATCCGAGAGCCATTGGAGCAAAATAACACCAAACCCCACAAAATAAAGGGGCTGAAAAGCACCCACATTGGGAGGAATAGCCACTAGTCACCCGGCTACACCCAGCTCCAAACATCCCCGAAGTCAGGCTGACTGGCGGGTATCAACACCCTACACCCGCTCAACGGCCGGAGCTCACAGACAACTGAGCCCCACCACCCATGTAGCTACCAAGCTCCTACAGATCCCAAGGGCATAGAGGCTGGTACCCCCTCCGGGCGGGAGACCGACACAGAAAATCCAACCGGAAAACAGGCCGTAGGGGAAATCTGAAGTCGGCCCCACGCTGACGAAGCGCAGGTACTGGAACACCACAGACCCAGTGCAGCGCCGAAGCCCCTGAAGAGGCCCGACCCTAACCCCACTCCAGCCAAGTCCACGCGGACCCTCGGCAACACTAGAGACCCACCGACGGTCCCGCTGGGAAAGTGGAAATAGCCCACATTGCAAGAGACCACCAAACCGACGGGAGAAGATACCACCCCCGAACCCCGAGACCGCACCAGACTCGGAGGAGACCCCAAATCAAACCAAATACTTACCTCAGCGCCAATCCATCATTAGAGGGACTGCTCCCCCCCGCCAGTGCTGTCCTGAGGCCTAGCGTACGGTCGGACGGCACCACACAACCGGCTGGAGCGATTGAACTGCTGGGACCCCTAGGGAATAGTACCCACAAATCCTGTAACAGGTCCCTCTGAACTGATTTTCTGAACACTGGCCGGTTGGGGTTCGGCCTGCGTGGGGCCGGGATGCCACAGGCCTGCTACCCCCCTTTGCGACCATCTGTGTACCCTGATCATCATACCACCTACATCTAACCATCCATCCCCCCAATACGGACCTCTGTGAACCCCACCCATCACTTCATATATATCCAAACCCGAATTACCACCCCACTGATAAACTCAGTTGAACCTCAACCATCACTCCATATATATCTATATACACCATACTACTGTAAGCCGACTACACCTGGGACCTTGATCTCCCCTGCAAGGACCCACTTAGACTCGACTCACCGAACTTTGGGAACTGTGACCCTTACCAAAAGCCATTATCAAAAACGCCAAACGCTTTAAGTATGTAAATGAAAACAGTTAAGAGCCCTCAACATCTTTCCTACAGACTTGCGCTACCAACAAACATATTTACTTTACAATCATCCCTGTCATATTATAGCATGGACAAATACATAGAAAAATCTAACTCAGACATGGGTAAAAGAAACAAAAGAGCGACCAACAAGCTTCCTCCGACCAACCACCCACAACGCCCCAAACCGCAACAAAGACAAACCACAAACCCCGAAACCACAAAGATATAAAGACATACCAAAACCTCCAACCAAACTTCATTTCACCTATGGAAGAGGAGACATGTCCTCTGAAGAAGAAACTCACACCCCTAATACCCTAAACCCACAATCAATAACCTCAGACCAGGCAGCCAAAATAGCAACAGAGGTATCCAATCTTATAATGCCACTACTCGACAAAAAGACTCGAAGTACTACACTCCTCCATTTCCTCAGCACTATCCCAAGTCACCGAAAACACCCCAAGGATCTCAACCTAGAGACCAGAATAAGTGACAAGAGGAATCTTAACCCCCTGGAAAACGCGTCTAGATCACACACAAACACACTTCAACAACTACAAGATAAACTAGATGATCTAGAAAATCGCACAAGGAGAAATAACTTCAGAATCATTGGCCACCTGAATCATACAAAGGCCAAGACCTAATTGAATTCATTACCCATGACCTAATAAAACCCTTGGAATTACACCCTACCACATGGACTACAAATTGAAAGAATCCATAGGATCGGCCCCGAAAGCAGACAAACCAACGAAAGACCCCGGCCAGTAATCATGAAATTACTGGATTTCAGAGACAAGGAACTAATCCTACAAACCTACCGGAAAAGATAAAACTTGGAAGTCAACAAACATAAAATCTTATTATTCCAGGACTTTTCAGCGGCAGTAAGCGCCAAAAGAAAAGCCTTCAACCCAATCTGCCAATACCTACACGACACAACATAAGATTCCAAATGCTATACCCAGCCAAATGAGGGTAACCGACAACGGCAAATCTCAACTTTACATCACACCCGAGGAAGCTTCATCCCATTACCTGGGAAATAACTAAATCAAACTCACCAGCCACCTCCCTAACACCTGATATGGATCTACAAATGTTTAGGGCTCAAACCAATCGGATCCACATCCAACTTTACTATAACTGTTCTTTTTAATGCTTACTAAGTTTAACACAATGTGTGCCTTAATGTTAATGTTATGTTTAATTGATATATATAGTTATAGTTTTGCCTAAACTATTCTTACCTTTCAGCCACCACCAAATAGCCGGGGAGGGGGAGCCGCACGGGAGACACCCACGCACAGAGACAAGCCCTGAATCTCCCCGCTGCTGGGACGGGGAATGCAGGCAAGTTCACACAAAACCACACACCCACTCAACCCAAAACCAACACTTTAACTCAACCAAGATAAACTAACATGTTAAAATGGGCTCTGGAATGTAGACGGACTAAACACACCAGTCAAATGCACAGAGTCCTCACACATCTAAAGAGACTACATGCACATATAATCCTACTCCAGGAGACACATGGAAACAATCTGAGGAGGGATTACTAAAAGCACCATGGATATCGCATGCATATCAGCCTCACATACATCCAAACCAAGGGGGTGGCCATATAATACACAAAGAAATCCCAGCCACAGTGCTAGACACAGTAAGGGATCCCGGGGGCAGATTCTGATCATAGACCTAGAAATTAAAAATACAATTTACACCATAGCAAATATTTACGCACCAAACGGAGCGAACACGGAGTTTTACTCCAATCTTTTGAGACAGCTGCTTGCAAACCAAAACACCAAATCTTCATTGTGGAGATTTTAACACAATCCTGGATACCACCACAGATAGAGTGGGACCCAGGCAAATACCAATTACACACCCCCTCCTCTCCTGGAAAAATACTCACAGATGGGACTCTGCGACCCCTGGAGACTACAGCACCAACCACCAAACAATATAGTTTTATTCCCATCCACACCACTCACACTCACGCATCGACTACTTCTTGATGTCTAATGAACTATTTCCACTCACATCAAACTCCTCCATAAATATATAATAATATCAGACCATGCCCCAGTCGAATTACGATAAACCTAAATACACAAGCTACAAAAACAGATCACTGGAGATTTCCAGCCTACCTATATAGATCTGAAGACTTTAAGGTATTCATAACTACTCAATGGCAGAACTATGTGGACGATAATTTAATCCACATGGAGGACCCGGCTCTCTTGGAAGCCTCCAAGGCAGAATGAGGGGAAATGTAATAGCGTACGTTCCCATAAGAAAAAAAACCCACAGGGAAAAATTCTCCCTGCTGGACGGCGGTCTCGGGAGGCATGCAACCGATACATCAATGACCCCACAGAAACAAACAAAGAACAAATATACAACAGCAAAAAACTTACTAGACACATACCACAGGACAGGCACGATGGTCACGTAGATGCCAGAAGAAACAAATTCCACAGATGGGGCAACAGAAAACGGCACATTACTAGCAAGACTAACCAAACCCCAACGCTCACGCTGCCCCATACTACAATACTTAACTCCAACACAAACCAAACCATAACCCACACAACCAGAAATACAACAACACTTCCTACAATACTTCGAATCTCTATACACCCCACACACGACCACAAACACAGAAACGGACGCTTACCTGGAAACATGCTCACTCCCTCAACTCACAGTAGAACAACAGGAATCACTCAACCGCCCATAACCCAACAGGAAATCTCCAGAGTCATTCAAACACTACACAACACCAAGGCCCCAGGCCAGCAGACGGGTTCCCTGCAGAATACTATAAACTATTAGACCCCAGATACTCCCCATCCTCATGGATTTATACAATAACATTCTTACCCAAGAAATCCATATCCAAAATTTCAACGATTCCCAAACCATCTTACTGCTCAAACCAAACAAAGACCCACTATTAGTCCAATCCTATAGACCGATATCACTATTAACCAAGACTACAAAATCCTAACAAAAATAATAGAAACAGACTCAGCCACATCATGCCAAACCTAATCACAGACTCACAACTGGTTTTACCAAAGGCAAGAAACACCACCAAAGCCATACGTATAGACACAACCGCCATAGCGGCCCATCCACCAGACCCCCATCCAAGGAGCTCCTGTTAAGCTTGGACGCTGATAAGGCCTTCGACAGAGTCTCCTGGGCATTCCTACATTAAATCCTCACCATACGCAACTCGGACCGAATTTCATGATTAATAACATTTCTCCACAACAACACCAACACCTCCCTGCTAAAAACAACACCAAATCACACACATTTCAAACTCACAGGGGGACAAGACAGGGATGCCCACTTTCCCCCCTACTATTTAACCTTAGGTTAGACCCCATTGCTCAGAACCTTAGCCAACAATAATCAATTCACAGGCATCAAAATAGGCAAAGAAGATCTAAAACTCTCAGCATATGCAGACGATATCCTCCTATATATCCAAACCCCTAAAATCCATACCAGCTATAATGAATGATCTAACACAATTCGGGAGACTATCAGGACTGCAAATAAAAATAACAAATCCGAGGCGGCTCCCTTTGGGAAACGGACCCCCCAAACTGGTCAAACAACTTTCCATTCAAATGGGCCGCTACTACCATAACATACCTGGGGGTTGTCCTCCCCAGACAAATAGACTTACATACTACAAAAAACATCCCCCCACTCATAACCCGATTAACACAGACACTGACAACATGGATTAAATTCCCTCTATCCTTCACAGGAAGAGCTAACATATATAAAATTATTTTATTTCCCAAACTGCTACCTACTACAAACCCTGCCGATATTCCTATCTCACAAAGACAAAAAACAAATAAATACCATTTTCCTCAAATACATATGGCATAACAAACCCTCACGAATTAATTTCAACACTCTTACACTCCCAAAAAACAAAGGAGGCATCGGTCTTCCAAACATCGAACTATACATATAGCCTCACACCTCAGAATGTCAGGGACTGGCTACACGCCTCCTCAGGCTACACACGTACAGACCTAGACCAACAACTCTGTGGCCCCCAGTCCCTGCTTTCATTGTACATACCCGTTTTTTGGACTTGCCAGGGGAGAGCAGGGACAACCCTCACTAATGTCAGGCTGGAAAGCATGGAACAAAGCCCGCTCTGTAATGGCCTGAAACAGTCACATTCATTGTGGCTACCATTCAATGACCACCCGAATTTCCAGGAGGGGAGGGCCCATACAATTCCACAGATGGAAAATAAAGGGGATAAAGACCATCCGAGAACTGTGGGACACACACCCCAAACACCCTCTATCCTTTTCACAGGCAAAAAATAAATCCCCATTATTGGATCGAGGTTCTTCCACTATACAGGCCGGCAGCTTCGTCTCAAAATCAATCTCATACTTGGAGAGGACAGACTGGAAAAAACCCATTAGATACACTCCTACAATCCCCAGAACAAAGTCTGAACTCCCGTCTAACTACCACAACTCCTACAACACCACTCGAACACTCAAATCACTGTCAAAAAATCAACCAATGGAAACAAGATATACCCACAATGACCGAAAAAGTCATGCACGATATCGTCAATCTACACATAAATCATTCCCCAGCAAATTCATACCATGAGATGCCCTAAAACTTATACACAGGGGCTACATTTCACCATATAGACTGGGGAGGATCAGGAGTCTGCCCCAAACTTTGTGCCCCCAAATGCAAAAACCCCAAACCAGATCTTTTCACTGCATGTGGTCCTGCCCAGCTATCCAAGATTTCTGGAAACAAGTGGCAACATTCTCACACAACACTTAGTTAACTACGTCCCCCTAAACCATCTTGGGCAATATTTGGATACTCGACAACACAAACCTCCCACATTACACTAGGAGCAAAGAAACTGCTCCTCAATATATCCGCTGCAGCTAGAAAAACCATATTGCAACAATGGATAACCACCCACCCACCATCCATGAAACTATTCAAAACCAAACTATCTTATTCCTTCAGAATGGATTGGGTGGAAGCAACACTGGACAGAGAAAACAAGTTAGTCAATTCTTTAAATTGTGGGAAAGTTTCATTGATATTCTGCCAACACATATTAAACAGAGTGTTCATGACTGCTTCCAAAACAAGAGGATGGTATGCGGAACAAATTTTGAGCAATAATCCTCCAGTTTCCCTACCATAAATATATACACCAATGCAACCCGTGCGATACTCCCCCCTCCCCCCCCTACCCCCCAACAAATGAACCGTAACTTCACCGACCCGGCGATTGGACAACAACGACATTTGTACGAAACACTGCAAAAGCTAACCTAGGCAACAATTGTTAAGTTATTAAACAATGTTAGTTGTCCAATTGTGGCAAGTTAAGTAAATAATATTAAAAAAAAATAACTGCAAGATTAGAGATGTGGACCGCGCGAACATTAATAGGAACTAGTTGATATACCAAATGGCTATGTTATTATATGCATAATCTACCTATCAACTGGTATATAACCTACCTTATTTACTATCTGGGATATACAATGACGAAATTAATGCAAAATGTATTAAGCAGCCTCTTTACTTAAATTATCACAGTTTGCTAATGAATATATGATATGCTAATGTATACTCTTAACATTCCCCCCTCTTTATGTTCTGTAAACCCTCACTCGATCTCAATAAAAACATTTAAAAAAAAAAAAAAAAAAAAAAAAAAAAAAATCCTTGTGCACTTATACTATAAATGGCTCTGTGGTACCGTATATACTCGAGTATAAGCCAAGTTTTTCAGTCTTTAAAATTAGCCTGAAATCCCGACCTCGGCTTTATACTCGGTCAAGATAAATAATTTGAACTCTCCGGCTGCAGATCACTATGTAGAAGCTTGGTAACTTACATTAGAAGCAAGTGTTCTGCCTGGCACTCCGCGCTGATCTGCAGGTGACGTGATGTCACTACTCGGCGCCAGGCATTAAGTGAGACAGTCGTTGCGTTGGGACATCATCCTGCAGATCAGCGCGGAGTGCCAGGCGGAACACTTGCTTCTAAAGTTAGCTTCTACATAGCGATCGGCAGCCAGATTGGGGGGACCCGAGTGAGTACTACCTCTCTTATCTTAACTCTTACTTACCTCACTGAATTTGGGGGCCTTTCCAGGGGGGTGCACTGTATGGGCTACTGCTGTCCATTTAAAGGGTAAATAAACATGAAGGCAGTAGTGGTCATCATTTCAACCCCTCGGCTTATACTCTAGTCAATCATGTTTCTTACTTTTTGAGGTAAAAATGGGTACCTCGGCTTATACTCGGGTCGGCTTATAGTCGAGTATATACGGTAAGTGAATCCCTGTTGGAAAGGGATCTTGGAGTTCTGTTGGATAACTAACTTAAGGGTAGCAAGCAGTGCCGGCAACAGCCAGAGCCAGCATGGTATTGTCTTGTATAAAGAGAGGTATGGATTCAAGGGAGGAAAATGTAATTCTCCCTCATTACAAATTATATGTAAGGCCTCATTTGGAATATGCAGTGAAATTTTGGAATCCTGTGCACAAAAAGGACATCTTTGAAATGGAAAGGGTTCAGAGAAGGGCAACTAAGGGCAACTAAATTAATAAGGGGATTGGGGGAGCTTGAATATGAAGAGAGACTGGAAAAGCTACTATTAAGTACGCTGGAGAAAAGGCGCTTGCGTGGGGATATGATTACTGTATATAAATACATTAACAGGCCATACAATAAACTATATATATATATATATATATATATATATCTATATATATATATATATATATATATATAAATAATTACCTACCAGACGCTCAATGATTCATTGAGTGGCTGCCAGTCCAGCCCCTTCTGCTGCACATGCCAAAAACCTCTAGAAGGAAGACTTAGGGGCGGAATCGGATTACACCAGCAAAAGGCTCCTACTCTTCAGATTCCTGGACTGTATTTAGGCCATGCAGGACAACCAAATGCAGCAGAAGAGAAAGCTAAGGGTCGTTTAACACTACACAGTGGGCCCAACATTGGGGCAAATTTCATTTGGCAGAGGTGGGGGTGGACATGCCCTTTAGCTACACCAAGCTACACTAAGATCCACCCAAACCAATTTAAACTCACATGACAAGTACAACTCACAGCCCATGTAGTCTTAAAAGAGCCTTGTAAGCATATGCACCTATTGACCCCACCGCCTTACCCCACTATTTACTGTCTATATGCACATAATTTCCATACAAATGTCTCCACTCCAATATGAATGTCCCTGATAAGGCTTTATTTAAAGTGAGCAAGAAGTTCACAGGAAAATTTCAAAAGATTAACCGCATATATAGTCACACATTGATAGAAGACTGCTGCTCAATGCTCCTAACATTCATTTGCCCTTGTTAGCCCTTTAAACATCATTGCATTATATACACAGTGGCACAATGGAATTCCAGCCCGTGTTCTGGTCCAAGTTTTACTTTAAGTGTAATATACAGCTATCAGAGCAGTCCTGACTAAGGCTGAGGCCACACTGAACTGTGCTCCCGAGAGCATGGAAGCGCGCATAGCCGTTTGACCGCACTTTGACATAATTTGCAGCACGTGAGATTGTGCAAAAACTGTGGATCGCATGCACAGCGCACTAGTGTGGCCATATCAACTGGGCCACACTAGTGTGCGCTTTAATGCACATCAGTGTGGCCTAGCCCTAACTGACTTAATGAAAACCACATCCTGCTCCAGGAGTAGTGAATTTAACGACATAACAGTGGAGGAGGGAGAGCAAGCAAGTAAAGTGGGAAAGGTACGCTTTGCCAATGGCTTAGAAAAATGAATAAAAGTGTGATTTAAAGGTGCAGCTCAATAGACTGGACTTTAATTTACCCTTTTATGTGCTTTATCTATTTGGCCAATGTTGACTGGTGACTTTTGTTTCCATTTAAGCATTACTTCATGTTTTAGAAATTATTAGCTTACCCTCATCATCTTCATCATCATCCGCAGCATTGATTACGACTGGTGGATGCGTTGGACTTGGTATATTCTCATTAGGCTCTATCTTCTTTAACCCCCGCAACTGTGGAGGAGAGGCTACAGGTACCTTACTTTGAGTACCAGCAAGATGTGATGAAGGGAGTTCTGCATCTGAAACTTCAGGCACTGGTGGGTTGGCTATGAAAAAAAAATACAATATAAAAAAACACGATATAAAAACAGATCAAACAATAGGTTTGTACTGGTTTTGGGGGCGGACATGCCCTGTAATAAACAGCAAAATGTGCTGAACCAGGCCAATATATTTTATAAAAGCAATCCTGGTTAAACAAGAGTACACAAACATATTCTATATTTTAGATGCCTCAAAGTAGCAACCTTCTTTTTTTTAACTGTGTTTATTAAACAGTATAAACAGTGATATACAGTAATGACATTCGTTGGATATCGTTAAAACATATCAGTAGTGACCTTGTATTAGATTATACATATATTGTATATCACTCATTGAAAGCGAAGGTTTTTTCTCAAACATTCTAAATTAACACAACTATATACAAATGGATGTCAGTTTTCTTTGAGTTGCATATATAGTCATTGCTCATTGTTTATAGGTTGAGATGAGGGAGGGTGTGAGAGGAGAGAGGTATGAGGGGGAATGGTGGGGGGAGGGACACCACCGCTGAATTGAAGAGATTATTGGACTGTGTCGTGGCTGTCTAACCATGATTTCCAAATTTTTGTAAATTTATTTGGGCATCCTCTATTCCGATACAGTATTTTCAGATACAGTAGTGTGCCATTAAAGGGCAGGTCCAGCCTGAAATGAAAACTCACATACAGGTAAATCATCTCCCAAAACCCTAAACTGTAATACTTTTAAACCTGAAATATATAAGTCTAACTTGAAATCACACTCAATGTCCTGATGCCAGTTTCTGCTTCCTGGTTCTTCCAGTTAACAACTGTCAGTTATGGATTTGACAGTTGACATCACAGCCAAAGACTGAATGTTAATCCCATAGCTGCCTCTCCTGAGCATTCCCAGGCTCAGTACAGGTCACTAAACTACTCATTTTCCATGAGGCATCCAGAAACATGGCAGTCATACCGTAATGACAAACTATGATATATCAACACATTTTAAAGAGGCCATTCTTTCTAAAAGATTATCTTATGATGGTGGAGTTGTCCTTTATCTAGGGTTTTCCATTGCTTTAAAGTAGGGTGGTCAGGGGCCATCCACTTGAGTATAATGGTTTTGCGGGCAAAGAATTAATATTTTTACATAATACATACACTGCAGTTCTGGTAGATCCAGCGATACTCTCAGATTGCCATTTGGAGTCTGGAAGGAATCTCTCCCTCCACCCCCCCACCCCTCTTTATTTAGCCAGAGTTTTTTGCCTTCTTCTGAATCAACTGTTAGGTAGGATTAAAAATAAGAATGAAAAAGCTGGACTTGATGGGCGTGTGTCTTTATTCAACCTCAAATACTATGTTGCTATGATTCCCTTGATGCCTCCTCTACATATGCTTAACCTTCTAAAAAGCATTAGCATTACATTTGCATGTAAAACTGGTAATAATAGCAATTGGGGTTGTGGGCAGATAACAGACAAGTCACCAGCTTTTTGTTTAAAGGGTGAACATGCCCTTTAGGTATGTAGGTAGTCCCAGTGCACACAGCCCACTTGGGTGCTGACTTCCAAAACTTCCCACTTCCAAGGGAAATTAAGTCAAAAGAAGAAACAAATCACATTCCAAGGTGAATAGTAATTTATTTAAAAATCTATCCTCAATACACTAAAAGGGGGAGTGTGTGTGCGTGGGGGGTGAGTTGTGGCAGTTTGATTTTTTTCTTGCAATTGCACTTGTATATGCATCCCATTTGAGCAGCTCCGTCTTTGTTTGCACCCACGCATATGGCATACCGTTTGATTCAGGACATCTGGGAGACTGCCATTTAGTGGGGTTTTTTTTATTTGTCAAGTGGGTTTAGGTAGTATTTACATTTTTGAATCATCTTATTTTTGTTTTTCACAAAATCTCCTAAAAGCACGTAAAAGTTCTATGCATGACAACGTCTGGAATTCTTTATATATGTATGAAACCATGGCACAGGTATGTAGCTGAAGGTGTGTAGATTCCAAAAATATATCGTTTGTGGGGGGTATATCTACGTTTTGGGGCTGTTCTCTTTGAAAACATGTAGGCTGTTCAAATTTACAGAGCTCTTTGGGTTTTTATCTTGTAATTGCACTTGCGCATCCAATTTGACGTAGTTGGTGGCCACGTTTCTGTGTGCATCCACACATATGGCATATCGTTTGATTCAGGACATGTTGGAGATGGATATTCAGTGGGGTTTTTTATTTGTGGGGGGCATTTCCAAGGTTAGGGTCGGTTTCCTTTGAAAAAGAGTACGCAGTTCAAATTACAGAGCAGTTTATTTTTATTTTATTTTTTCCCAAAATCTGCTAAAAGCACGGATTTCAATGGATTTGCATCTGGAATTCTTCATATATGTATGAAAGTATAGCACCGTTACATAGCGGATTCCAAAAATATATCGTTTGTTGGGGGTATTTCCAAGGTTCGGGGCTATTTCCATTGAAAAACAGTATGCTGTTCAAATTAGAGAACTTTGATTTTTCCTTGTAATTGCACTTGTGCATGCTTCCTATTTGAGTTAGTTGGTGGCCATATCTCACGCATATGGCATACCGTTTGATTCAGGACATTTGGGAGGTTGACACTTATAGTGAGGTTTTTTTAATTTGTGGGAAGCATTTCCAAGTTTTGGGGCGGTTTCCTTTGAAAAAGAGGAAGCTGTTCAAATTACAGAGCACTTAGAA
Organism: Hymenochirus boettgeri; assembly: GCA_019447015.1. Classification (NCBI taxonomy): domain Eukaryota; kingdom Metazoa; phylum Chordata; class Amphibia; order Anura; family Pipidae; genus Hymenochirus; species Hymenochirus boettgeri. Next base: position 130,242,739 of record CM033470.1, read on the forward strand.
TTCACATATATCATACCATTTGATTCAGGACATGTGGGAGATTGACATTTAGTGTGTTTTTTTACTTGCCAAGTGGGTTTAGGTAGGATATCAACCCGTGAATCATCTTATTTAATTTTTCACAAAATTTCCTAAAAACACTGAGTGTTCTTTGGATTACTGCGTCTGGAATTTTTCTTGCATGTATAAAAAATTGCAACCATAACGTAGCTGAAGGTGTGTAGATTCCGAAAATATATAGCTTGTGGGGGGGATTCCAAGTTTTGGGCCGTTTCCTTTGAAAAAGTGTAGGCTGTTCAAATTACAGAGCACTTGTGCATGTTTCCTATTTAAGTTAGTTGGTGGCCATGTGTCTGTGTGCAACCATGCATTGTTTGTTTCAGGGCTGTTTCATTTGAGTAAGAGAAAGCGGTTTGAAATTACAGAGCACTTTGATTTTTTCTTGTAATTTCACATTTGCATGTTAGTTGGTGGCCATGTCTCTGTGTGCACCCACGCATATGGCATACCATTTGATTCAGGACATGTGGGTGATTGATATTTAATAACTTTTTTTTTTTTATAACTTGGGGGTTAGGCAGAAATTTAACTTTAAAACTTGTTTTGTTTTTTCTTTATTTTTTCAGAAAATCTGCTAAAAGTGCGAAATTATACGAAGATCTGCGCACAGACCAGTGATGGTATAAATAAAAAAATGGTGATTAGCTGAAGGTAGGTAGATTCTTAGAATATATAGTTTGGGGGGGATTTTTGAGATAGAGGGGTGTTTAGATTGAAAAATCGGTGAAGTTCCTGTTATTGGCCATTGCGCATTGGCTAACTTTGCGAGTAGTGGCTTCCACGTCCATGTGGCATACCAAGTCCATAAGGCATACCGTTTGATTCAGGGTATTTGGAAGATTGATACTTGACAGTTTTTTTACATTACATGGGAATTTGCCATGATTTTTAACATTGAAATATATTTTTGTACATTTTTCCAAAAAAAGAGCGAAATTCTACACAGGACTGCACCTACACCTTGGATGGTATGCATAAAAGAATGGCACCACTGTGTAGCTGAAGATATGTAGACTCCAAGAATATATAGTTTTGGGGGTTATTCATAATATAGAGGGGTGTTTAAAAAAAAAGTTGCTGTAATTGGGCCACTGTTAATTGGCTCACTTTGTGGCTAGTCGATTTCACGTGTGTGCAACCATGCTTACCGTTTCATTCAGGACATCTGGGAGATTGATATTTGGTAACTTTTTTTTACATTTCATGGGATTTGGCATGATTTCTACCTTTTGAAGTTGATTTTTGTTAATTTTTTTCAGAAAATCTGCAAAAATTGCGAACTTCTACAAAGAACTGCGCCCACACCATTGATGTATGAATGAACAAACTACAGCGTTCCGTAGTAGTGTGTAGATTCAAGGAATATATAGTTTGTGGGGAGGGGCGCGTTTTGTGGGGGGAAACTGCAAACAGCTGGAGGTGTGTAGATTTCAGGAACATATAGGGGGGTGTTTTGTGGGAAAAAATTGCAGACTGTTCAAATTTGGAGTTGGCTAAATATTTTTGCTGTTTCTGAGCCATCGCGCATTGCCTCACTTTGTGGCTTTTCGCCTCTACATCAGTGGAACAATAAATATGGCATACTGTTTAATTCAGGGAGATAGATATTTGGTAACTTTTTTTACATTCCATAATGTTTTAGCATCATTTCTACCTATTGAATTTGTTTTTTGTTCACTTTTTCAGAAAACTACGAACTTCTAAGAAGAACTGCACCCACACCATTGATGGTATAAATGAATAAACTACAGAGTTACGTAGCTGAAGGTAAGCAGATTTCAGGAATATATAACAGAGGGGGCTGTTTCTGAGTTAGGGGGTGTTTTGTGGGGAAAACTGCAAACTGTTTAAATTTGGAGTTGGCTAAATATTATTGCCGTTTCTGAGCAATCTGCATTGTCTCACTTTGTGGCTAATTGCTTTCACGTCCACATGTATAACCATGCATATGGCATACCATTTGATTCAGAAAATTTTGGAGCTTGGTATTTGGAAACTTTTGTTTACATTCCATGGGGTTTTGCCATGATTTCTACCTTTTGAATGTTGTTTGATGTTAATTTTTTTTGAACATCTGGGGAAAGTACGAACTTCTGCGAAGAACTGTGCCCACAACATTGGTGTTATGAAGGAACAAACTACAGCATTACATAGCTGTGGGGTTATTTTTGTTAAATTTGGTAGATATTCTATGTTCGAGTATAAGTCGAATTTTTCAGGCTTTAAAGTTAGCCTGAAAACCTAACCTTGACTTATACTTGGGTCTAGGTCCTAATTTAGAACCAAACTCTGCAATTGTGGATAGTAACGAGTAGGTGGCGGTGTTAACCTGCATAGAAAGTTACAGGAGCTGTTCTGCCTTTACAATCCTTCCTGCTTCCTGTAGTCTGGCTGCTGGACTCACTCAGCACTGTCACTGTTCATCTGGATGCTGTAAATCTGATGGGTCTTCTCAGTTTGGGGCAAAAAACTGTTGCTAGTACAGTGCAAATGACAGCTTGAAACTACAACTCTAAGGTGACATTTTTAACTATTGGGATCGGAGAGCCCTTTACTATATGGGGGTCAGAGGGCCCTTTACTATATGGGGGTCAGAGGGCCCTTTACTATATGGGGGTCAGAGGGCCCTTTACTATATGGGGGCCTGAGGGCTCTTTACTATATGGGGGTCAGAGGGCCCTTTACAATATGGGCATCAGTAGAACTGTAAATGATGGTAAGCTTAATTAAAAGTTCACTGAACCTTGCAACTCCACATGTTTAGAAACTGAAACTCCCAGCAACAAAGCATGCTGGGAGTTGTAGCTTCCAAACATCTGGAGTGCCAAGGAATTAGGGGTTACTGGTACTGGATTTGGCTATTACTGTATGGGATTCATGTTTGGGAATTCTGCTGTCCATTTAAAGGGCAACTAATTTCTACCCTCGACTTATACTCAAGTCAATCCGTTTTTACAAATTTTTCAGGTAAAAATCTCCTCGACTTATACTCGAGTATATACGGTAACCGTCAGAAGTGGTTGTACATTTCAATTTGGTGCAGTATTCTTGAAGTTTTAGTTTGGGGGGGGTCTCCTGTACAGAAAAAGTGGGGTTCTTACATATATCTGGTATCGTTGTACTTGGGAGTATCAGAGCTTTTAAGATAACTAAGTTAAAATGGGAAACCTTCTTATAACAGAAGGTATCTTGCTGTCTCAGGCTATATGAATAGCATTGCCCACAAAACCTAAGAAACAAGACGTAATTTCTTACTCCCAGGTTCCCCAAAGTAAGGGGCGGAGATATGCAAAATTCCCCTTTATGTCCCTTGGCTTATGCATGTGTCCAGAACCGCTGGGTTAATAACATTAAGCATCATGATCCTGGAGTAATTTTAAAAGGTAGGAATGTGCTCTTTTTAATAAAGATCACTAGTATAGAGATCACATTTACCCTTTAAGTAAAAAATTAGATTCTGGCATAACAGTGGGTGTAATATACTTAGACTTTGCTAAGGCTTTTAAAACTGCCACACAGGTGACTTATGTGTAAAACTAAATTGACCTTAAAAAACACATTTGGGCAATTGGTTGATGGATCACATAGAGAGTGTAGTTGTCAATTGAGCCTAAATGCGGATCAAAGTTCTAAGAGGGTGCATCAGGGTTTGTACTAGGGTCACTTAAACTTAATCTGTTTACAGATGACTGGCTAAGGTCTCTGCGCATGACACAAAACTATGTGCAATTGCAGGAGGCAAACAGAGATACCGTATATACTCGAGTATAAACCGAGGTTTTCAGGCTTTAAAAAAATCCCGAAAATCTTACCTCGGTTTATACTTGAGTCAATGTTTCCCCTACCTTGTCCGGCGGCCGCAAAGTGAGAGGCGCCGGGTAGCGACATCATCTGGATGCGCAGAGGCTGTGGAGCGAGGATGCGGATCGCGCGGCCGCCGGACAAGGTAGGAAAAACGTTGACACTTACATGGCAAATACATACAAATAAGAGTAAAACCTTCTTTATTTGTGCATACTGCATGCACAGATAAAGAAGGTTTTACTCTTATTTGTAAATATTTGCCACTTAAGATGTTTGAAAACTACAACTCCCAGCATGCTTTATTGCTGGGAGTTGTAGTTTCCAAACATCTTTAGTGGCAAATACTACCCCCTCGGTTTATACTCGGGTCAGTGTGGTTTTCCTCCTTTTTTTCCTAAAACTAGGTACCACGGTTTATACTCGGGACGGTTTATACTCGAGTATATACGGTATACTGTAAAAATGGGCTTTAAACTGGCAGATAAATTCAACATGTCTAAATAGACGGTGATGCATATGGTTAACAATCCTTGAGCTGCCTATACTTTAAATATGTATGTGCAAAGTGAATCACTGTTGGAAAACAATTTGGGGGTTCTAGTAGATAACATACATAGCTTGTGGGAAAATAATCTTTAACACTGTTAAATTGCAACTTTGCGGTTTTAACACAGTTTAATCTCTGTTGTGTCTAAAGGTAGCCATACACATGCAATTTCCACAGCATGTGTGCTGACAGATCACATTGGTATCTGTCAGCACACATGCTGTGGGGAACGCACACACGGACCCCACTGATCCCCATACGTGGTATAGGGATCGGTCGGCCATGTGGCCATAAACAGTACAAACGGCTCCCTTTACTTTAAAGTAATACTGGCAGACTGAATGCTGACTGCGGTCGTTCAGCACTACAATTGGTTGGGAATAGCTCCTACACACTGATGACAATGGGTAAATCCCGTCATTCCCCAATGGAATTTGTTCATTATCGTTAGAGTGTATGGCCACCTTAAAGGGCAACTGTGGTCTCAAAACAAGTTAGGGTTAAATTAAAGCCTGCAGTATTTCCTTTAAAATGAGCCCACAATCACTTCTCTGGCTGGAGCCTGTGAGAAATTACATTGGGGTGAATGTTCAAACTTCCTGCTTCCAGTAGGTTGAGTGACATCACCTGACTTCTGCCCTGCCCCATGCTCAGTTTAGACTTAAAGGACAATTACCTTCCCTCCGCTCCTCTTCTTTGTTCATTAACTTTTACCCAGGGTGAAGACCTGAACCGCTAGGTCCTCACCCCTGGGTTTGCGTAACTTACTGCAGAGTCTTAGAGCAATGCGGCTCTGGTAGGCTCCGCCCCCTCCTCCCCGTCGGCGCCGAGGCCAATAGGAAGGCACGCTTGTTGGGTAAAAGCTAATAAACAAAGAAGAGAAGCGGAGGGAAGGTGAGTATAATTGTCCTTTAATGCTGGGGAAATCAGAAATCAAGAAGTACCTGGGGAAAAAATTGACAGTTGAAAAGGAGAGCCTATTAATGCTGAGGCTGGTCACATGACTACAAGCTGGTCACATGGCTGAAAACAGTAAGTGTTCAAGCAGAAATTAATATTGCTGAACCTTTCCAGAAATAGCTTCTCACAAATTTTATGTAGAGATGTGATTTAGGTTATATTTTGAAGGTACGGTGGCTTTTTATATCATTCTTACTAGTTTGGAAGAATTCAAGACCACAGTCACCCTTTAATAGTCAGAAACTGCTGTAGCATGATCTGTCAATAAAAGAGGCGGGTCTCTGTGCGATATTACTCTGCTCTGGGGGGGGGGGGATTAAGGAACATGTATTAAACATTTTAAAATAATCCCACTATAGTGGCCCTTAAAAGGGATGTTAGCTTGACTCATTCATCTGTGCTGATATTTAAAGATTTTTTATTATTTTTTTTATTCTTAGAATTTCTTTAACTATTCTGTATATGAAGAAATAGCTCAAATTGTACTTACTTTTGCTTGGAGGAAGATAAATTCCATCCACAAACCGTCCCTTTGTGTGGTGAAAAGCACAGTTGCCTTTTTGGCAACCAGAAATTTGGTTTTCCCAATAACAAGGTATTTCACTGCGCTTTTTCTGGTAAAAAAGAAAGAATAAGAAGTGAATAACTGTGGTAATAAAAACATGTCCCAAAAATCAATCACTGAGCGTCTGCCTGTCCGGGCCCTTCTGCTGCTCTGTGATTGGAAGAAGCAGCAGAAGGAGAGCTATGTAACGAAGAATGGTAAGTAAGTTTAGAATCCAAATTGGCACTGTTTCACCTTGCATGGTTTATGTATAGGAGCATTTTTAAGATGACCCTCAATTTTTGCAAAATTAAAGAGATGTGCACAGAACTGCAGCAGAAGGGAAGGAGGGGGACTTCACTGCACATGCCAGAAACGCTAGGAAGAACAGTTAGAGCCAAAAATAGATTGCACCAAGAAAAGGCTCCCACTCTTCATTTTCATGTACTGTATATCCGCCATGCAGGACAACCATATGCAGAAAAGAAAGGTTAACACTACACAGTGTGGCCAACATTATTGCAAATTTCAGGTAAGAAGTGGCATGCTCTTTAAAGGATTTGTAGACCCTTTTTTTTTTTTTTACTTGTGTCTTTTTTCCCCTTTAGTCAATTTTAAAATATATTATCACTTTTCCCAGTCTAACTTCATCATACAGTCTCACCACACTGGATTTCAGGGAGATCTCATTCTAGCCAAGTCAGTGTGTCAGTGCCTAATTGATGCTTTAAAAGGTGGAGCCACATTAATCTGCTTTAAAGGGTTCATTCACCTTCAGATAGAGAATGTTTCATTTACTTTCAGATAGGTACAATAGAGAAATGCATTGCACATTTTTCGGCATTCAATCTGCACACATCTCCTAAAAATTTTTTAAATCTGCCAGTCTCTCACAGATTGCATTCCATCTGCATACCCTTTAATAGTTACACTTATAGAAACAACATAGTACAGAGCAGCAGAGGGAGGATAATGAAGTTAACCCGATCTTGTCACAGCTCAGTGCAACGCACTTCTCAATTGTGTACCTATCTGAAAGTAAATTAAACCTACACTATTCTGAAGGTGAATGAAACCTCAAAGAGCATGTCAGCCCCAAAAATTATATTCTAATGTTTTTGGCTGCTTTATTACCTGTTCAATGCCTCTTTCCTTGCTGCAATCTGAGCCTGCATTCCAGAGTACTAATGAATAAAGTTGTCTGTAAATCAGTGAGCAGGGCTAAAATTCCCTGTAAAATGTTGCTGCCTCCAGTCCAGGGGTGGGCAATTAAATTTCTCAGGGGGCCCACATGAGGAACATGAGTCGTGAAGGGCTGGGCCACTGGATTAAACTCGGTTCTCATTATAGAGATTGCAGAACTGGATTTTATAAACAGACAAAGGTTAAACCTTTGTCAAAATCTGTACTGTTCTGACCTGATGAAGAGGTCAGTCCTTTTTAAAATAAGTGTACTGTGATACTTTTTCTAATATCTCCTTCAAACAGTCTGCTGATCAGTAAGTAAAGCACTGCTGTTACACTGCTGTCTGCTTTTACTAATCTCCCTTCATGCTAATCAAATGGATCAGCAAACAGTAAGGAGAGAGAAACTTTCCCCACCACCATAAATTCCACCATATCACCATTAACCCTAAAGGTGGCCATACATCTATGAGATATTACTTACCCGGCCGAGCGCTCACACCGGAACCGCTTCTCCCGATCGTATATTTGACCGACATGCAATCGCAAAATCCCATTCATTTTGCGATCGCATGTCGGTCGAATGTAAGATCGGGAGAAGCGGTTCCGGCAGGATCGAAGGAACATTGCGTGAGCCCTCGGTCGGGTAAGTAATATCTCATAGATGTATGGCCACCTTTACTCTTCCTAAATCAAAGTGACCAGCACACACAGCATGGAATTTATTTACTAAAAAAATTAAACATACACAGCCTAATTCTACATAATTATAAAAACAAATCTTTATTTCATGATGGAATAACCTTTGGATGGTAATATATTTTCATCAAAAAGCATTTTGTTTAAAAAAAAATCCGATTTAAATTATTATTATTTTTTTTTTTTTAAATCATTGATTTTTATCCACCCTGTTGCTGTAGCTGGAATGGTTTGACAGTTGTGGTCAGAGCTTGAGCAAAACAAGTATTATATTGAAGTCATGCAGCAACACACATACCTCAGAGTAAGTGCTACTTACTGTACATGTACTTATTATAGACTTAGGGCTAGGCCACACTAACGCATTTTTTGCGCAGGTGACTGCGCATGAGATTTTAGTTAAAATGGAAATCACGGGAACACAAAAATTGCCGCAATTTCCGATGCGCATGCGGTTGCGCATCCATTTGTGTTTTGCGTGCACCCACTATCCACAATCCTTGTATTGTACATAATTAAATAAAAGGTCATAATCTGAAAAGGTATATTGAATATTTATGTTAAAGGAGAATTAAACCCAGAAAATCAAAGTTTAAGTTAGAAAGTACTTGCCTCAACATCCATCTCCACATGGAAGATTCCATTCAGGGGCCTTTTCTTTACCTCTATGAGCTCATTTTAAGTTCTGTTTGTTCCCCAAATCTGAAGCTGACATTTTCCCTTGCCTGCCAGTACTTTTGCCTTGATTACATTTTCTGCACCTGTGTGAATTCCACTCTTACCTATTAACCCCTATGGTGTAGGAATATATTAAATCATCAATATTCAAATTGGTGGTGCAGCTGATTATCACTTTCCTAGTAGCAGTTGTAGAGTGATGTATATAGGTCTGGGTATCTAGTGTGTCCGGTTATGAAATAATGTATGTTTTTGCAAGTTTATTGCATGTTTCAGACGTACTCGACTACTTGAGGAAGGACAGGTGGGTCAGAAACATGTAGCACACATGTTTTACAATAAACCTGCACTATTCACAGTAACAGACCTGTGTCTTTGTATGTTTCACCTATGGAGGGCCATATATAAAAACTTGCAATACCGCAGGTATTTGTTACTGTACGACCGTGGCAGTAGTATACCATGTTGTAAACTACAGTAAGGATATTCTACGGGCGGTCATAGATTTACGATAGTGATCATAAATTAACGATCACCAAAGAAGGCGATACCACACCTTTAAATATGGCCCGTAGTGTGAAGGTCTCTAGCTTTCTGTCAGCTGCAGCAATATTAGTGGAAAGGGTAGCTTCTTAAAGGGGAATGTTGGAGGTTAGGAAGAGTATGTTTTTATACAAACCACATGGTGCAGAACTGTAGGGGGAGGATAGTGAAGTGAACCTGATCTTAGCACCAGCTCTGTGCAATGCATTTCACATCAGTGTACCTTATTAAAGGGAATGCTGGAGGGTAGGAAGAATGTGTTTTTTGATCCAGCTGTTTGTATAAAAACAACAAGCTGTAGTACAGAGCTAAGCTTAGAAATGCATTGCACAGAGCTGTGCTAAGATCAGGGTCATTATATTATCCTCCACCTACAGCACTGCACCATGTTCAATGTACGTATCTAATCAGTGTACAAATTAAAGGGAAATGTTGGAGGGTATGCCACTTGCAGCTCTGCACAATGTTGTTTATATTAATGTACATATTAATAGGAATTATTGGAGGGAATGCCAATTAAAGGGGTATGGTTAGAGGGAATGCAAACATGTTCTATAAAATTAATGCAGCAGGAGGGCTGCCTGTGGGAAGTTTTGCATAAACAAAATCACTCTTCCAACTAGGGTTCCCACCTTTGCCTTTAAGACGCGAAAACATATACAGGCCTGTGCATTAAAAGTTCTTATCGTTAAAAATGGTGCAAATTTTGCCCCAACCAATGCATAAGAACTTTTATCAGATTGTCCTGATAATACCTACACAACAAATGGTTGTTAGTATTTTCTTTAGAAGCATGATGCAGGCTGATACAGTTTGTAGTTAATGCAATGGTACTTGCACTGCAACACAGTGAAGATTTAATATGTGTTCAGGTCTTAAAGGCAAAGGTGGCCTTTGCCTTTACACAACAGGCTCCAACATTCCTCTTTAAAATGCATTGCACAGAGCTGTACGTGTCAATATGCTGCACCTGCAGCTCTGAGCCGTTATGTTTTCATAAGTGTCCCTTGTAAAGTTGTCTGCTCAATTCTACTGGGGTTGCTACCTTTCCCTTTAAGACACAAACACTTAGGGCTAGCTCCCAATAGCAAGTTTTTTAATTTTAGTTTGCGATCCGATTGTGCTAGTGGGAGTGCAGGCATGTAATAGCCTATGGGACAAGCCCCTCTACATCCAATGCGTTTCCGTGTGCTATTGGAGTGCATGCGATCACCATATTTGGTATGTATTGCATGTGCTCTGCTAGGGTCCAATTGTGGAAGCGCAACACCCATGCATGGAAGCGAGCACGATCACGTATTATTGCGAACGTGTTTCCTGACTTCCACTGTGTTTAATACATGCTGTATGGCTAAACTGAATAATGTATACAAACAATAGAAGCCTAGTGCACATCCAACTAATTTGCTTACATTTAACGTTACCAGTGAAAAAGCCTGCCAGTGAATTTAAAGCAATTAGTTCAATAACAGTTTGCTTTACTCCACCGTGACGTTTGGCCAAGTTATTGAACTAACTGCTTAAAATTCACTGGCAGGCTTTTTAAGTCGCAATTTACTGGTAACGTTAAATGTAAGCAAATTAGTTGGATGTGCACTAGGCTTCTATTGTTTGTATATATTAAATTGATTTGGTCTCTAGTCGCACTCTGTGTGGATGTATACTATCCCATCTTTTGTATGTATTTTGCTTGTTGCATTGGAGGTTTGACTAAACTGAAAAATGAAAATGGACAAATCTCAAGGGCAAATGCATATTAATGGCGTGCGATTGTGTGTGCAATTCAGGTGCATTCAGTGTGGCCATGCCCAATGTACAGCAATACATACACTAATATAAATGGTAGAGTGCAGAAATAAACACATAAAAACACAGTCTTGCAGAAATGCTCACAAATATAAAGGGTTAACAAGTTGCTTCCTAAATACATATGAAAAGGGTTAACACCTTCCCCCACTCTGTTTGAGCAGGAAAATCTGCTAATAATATTCAGCATAAGGGGAGTGGAAAACAAACACAAGGTAGCTAGTTCACATGTGCAGAAGGAATTTTGTGTCCAGGACCACCAGGAAGAGGCAACACTAGAAGCCAGCCATGACATCATAGATTGCCAGTACTCAGAAATGTTCTATAAATGATTTCTACACTAAGAGGCTGAATTCAGAGGTGTGAAACAAATGGTTTTACGAAGTGACAGTTATAGAATCTGTGGAGCTACCTTTATATTTTGGGTTTAGTTCTCCTTTAAATATTGCAGAAAGTTCTAGTTTTATGTATGCTTAAAATGTGTTTGGAAATGAGTTATGGTTATCATAACCTTCAGACCTTGCAATATACTACACATTTATATAATAAGTACTAGCAAAAGTGTGCCCGTTGGTGCACAGTGGGAAATATGTGGGTGTATGTTTAGCTATATGTGGATACAGATGATATAAAATCTTTATACACACTACTATAAAATTTAGGGATTTGTACAAAAAAAATAAAGGCAAGATGTTGAAAATAAAAATAAAAGAAATCCAAAGAAATCTTGGTTCTATTAGTGTCACATCCCCTAAATGAATATTTTACACAAAAGGGAACCTATTAGGTGTACCCTAATAGGTATTAGAGGGGACATATATACACACATCTTTTGGATTGTAATGGTAGTGTCAGTGCTTTAGAAATACATGTTAAATATACATAAAGTGCAGCATATCATCTAGATAAGACAGACATTATCCATCTTATATTTGTTGTATAACACTATCACATTTTTCTGTTTTGTTTATGAATTTGTTTTGATAAATCTATACAGGAAGATATGTAAATCCAGGGTTTTGAGAGATGGGCGAAACTGTTAAAATCCATTCCCCCAGTGGACCTGGAAAATGGTCTAGGAAAAACGTACATACATCCAGAAGTTTAAAAAAAATAACTTTCCTCACGATCGAACGGTTTTTCAAGATTACGCATTCTATTTTTGAGGCTCACTGAAATTTTAGAAAATTGAAGGGTGATGCACCAACGGGCGCATCGCTCCTGATCTGGAGTTTAAGTCACGCTAACCAATGTTGTATGTTAACTCCTTCCTTCTTTGCGGCGGCTGCATGGCTAACGCGAAAGTTAACAGCGCAGCCGCCGCAAGAGATGTTATATGACAAAATCGGCATTTTATTTCGGACGAAATAGAACAGCGTCAGGTAGAGATGTTACGAGCGCCACTATCGGCATATAACATCGCCGGGCTGTTGCATCCCCGTTAGAATTTTAAAGGAATTTACGAAAATTTTGTAAAAATGATACAGTTACTTACTGTAAAAGGTTCTGGGACCTGGAAAATGGTCTGGGGAACAGATAATCAGATTCTTTCAAATCAGAATTGGTTACAATCAGATTTTTTCAAAAAAACTGATTTCTGAAGAATCTAATTGTAACCAATTCTAATTGGAAAAGAATCTGATTGTTATACTAACCAATCAGAATCTTTCTTAAAGAATCTAAATGTAACTAATTCTGGTTAGAAAATAATCTGATTGGTTAGTATAACAATCAGATTTCTTCAGAAAGAATCTGATTGTATCCATTCAGAATTGGTTACAATCACATACTTTCAGAAAGAATCTTATTAGTATGCTTTCCGGAAGAATCTGATTGTAACTAATCAGAATTAGTTACAATCAGATTCTTTTAGAAATAACCTGATTGGTATACTAACAAATTAGACTTTCTGAAATAAGCGGATTGAAACCAATTCGGATTAGAAAAGAATGTGATTGGTTAGTAAAGCAATCAGATACCTCCTGAAGGGATCTGATTGTATCTAATCATAATTGGTTACAATCAAATACTTAAAGAAATAATCTTATTGGTATTCTTTCTGGAAGAAACGTATCGTAACCAATTGTGATTGGGAAAGAATCTGTTTGGTACACTAACCAATCAGATTCTTTCTGAAAGAATCTCATTGTAACCAATTCTGATTGGAAAATAATCTGAAACCAATCAGAATTGGTTACAGTCAGATTCTTTTAGAAATAATCCGATTTGTACACTAACCAATCAAATTCTTTTCTAATCAGAATTGGTTACAATTCAGATTCTTTCAGAAAGAATCTAATTGTCTTTTCCCCAGACCATTTTCCAGATCGCAAAACTATTTACAGTAAGTTACTCTATAATTTTTACAAAATTTTCAAAAATACCTTAAAATTTTCTTTGAATTTTCTTTCAAAAATACCTTAAAATTTTCTTTGAATTTTCGAACGTATCTCGAAAAAATCTGCAAAGCGAAATTCCCGCAAAATCCGTGAATCACGGAAATCCATTGAGGAACTGGGTTCTGATCAGCAATCCGGTCCATCTCTATTCTTGATCTATTTATTGTAACGTTATATAGAGTGGTATAGTTCAGTAGAAACACCACAGTGAAATAATAGTGCAGAGCTTAAATCAATCTTCCCCCTTAAATTTCCAACCAATAATAGATCAATAGGAGATCCATTGTATTATTCTATAATAATTGTCAATCTGTCTTTCAATACTCAACCTCCCCATTAACTCACAGCTGTCACCAGGGATTCTGTTAGAGAGGGATCACTACTGGTAAATCTGAGGTCCTGACATGCATCTTATTATATTTTATCAGTTCAGGACACAGGTTAATGGCATCTATGGGGTCTATTGCTTAAATAATGTAATAAACCATTAACAAACTCACTTCATTGTCTCCGAGAAATGGGCATGGAGATGTTTTCCTTTCAGTCCCCCTATCATATATATATATATATATATATATATCTCTGCTGGAAGACAGTTCCACAGTTTCACCGTTCTGACTGTAAAGAAACCTTTCCTAACCTGAAGATGAAACTTCTTTTCTTCCAACCTTAAAGGATGTCCACGAGTCCTCTGATATGACCTATTAGTAAACAATGCACCAAAGAGTTCATTGTATGACCCATTAATATATTTGTATAAGGTTATCATGTTCCCACGCAAACGTTGTTTCTCCAATGTAAACAGCCCTAATTTGTCTAATCTGCCGGCATATTTAAGCCCCTCCATTCCTCTTATTAATTTAGTTGCCCTTCTCTGAACTAGCTCAATTTCCAAGATGTCCCTTTTGTATATGGGATTCCAAAACTGCACCGCATATTCCAAATGAGGCCTTACCAGTGTCTTGTAAAGAGGGAGAATAATATTTTTCTTTCTTGAATCTATTCCTCTCTTTATACAAGACAATATCTTGCTAGCTCTAGCCGTTGCTACCTGGCATTGTTTGCTACAGCTAAGTCTGTTATCAACCAGAACCCCCAAATCGTTTTCCATTACAGATGCACTCAACACAGTTATTTATGGTGTAGGTGGCACAGGTATTATTAAATCCCAAATGCATCACCTTACATTTATCAATATTGAATCTCATCTGCCATTCTGCTACCCATTTTGATAATCTATCTAGGTCTGCTTGCAGCACTTGCACATCATTTGAAGTAGCTCCATTTACCACCACTCTCTGTTTGCGGTCCAATAACCAGTTCTCTATCCATGAACAAATGTTTTCTTCAAGGCCAACAGTCCTCAGTTTATACATTAGTCGCCTATGTGGCACAGTATCAAAAGCTTTTGCAAAATCCAAATATACCACATCCACTGCTGTGCCTGAATCTAACTTCTTACTCGCTTCTTCATAAAAACCAATTAAATTTGTCTGGCATGATCTATTTCTCATAAATCCATGCTGACGACTACTAATAAGATGAGCTCTGGAGACAAAGTCAAGGATATGATCCCGTATCAAAGTTTCCAGCACCTTCCCTACCACTGATGTTAGGCTTACAGGTTTATAGTTTCCAGGCTGTGAATGACTACCTTTTTTGAATATTGGTATTACATTGGCTTTTTTCCAATCCAGCGGCACATCCCCAGACCAAAGCGAATCTGAAAAGATTAGAAACAGTGGTCTAGATAGAACTGAACTAAGCTCTTTTAAAATATGAGGATGCAAATCTGGTCCTGGGGCTTTATTGATATTAACTTTGTCTAATTGTTTCCGTACCATATCCTCTGTTAGCCAATGTGAATACTCTTCATTTCTTCCCTGCATTTTTATTACAATCCCTACTGTAAGGACAAGGATTTTCAACAGTAAAAACCGATGTAAAAAAAGGGTTTAGCAGATTAGCCTTTTCGGAATCCTCTACAACCACCTCAGCCCCATTATTTAATGGTCCCACATTCTCAGTCCTCATCTTTTTACCATTTATATACTTAAAAAAGATTTTGGGGTTGGACTTGCTTGGTTCGGCAATCCGTATTTCATTTTCTATTTTAGCTAGTTTAACTGCTTTCTTGCACTCTTTATTACAGCTTTTGTACTCCCTGTAAGCCTGTTCTGTTCCCTCTGTTTTCAAAATTTTAAAAGCCCTTTTCTTTTTTTCCATTTCCCTTTTTACCTTGGCATGCAGGAGAGGACCTCATTTTTTTACACTTGTTCCCTAAAGGTACCGATTTAGAAATGTAATAGTTTAATATCCCTTTAGAAGTGGTCCACATCTGTTCTGTATCTTTACCTAGAAACAATTCCCCCCAGTCTATGAGCAGGAGTGATTCATTTAACAGCGTAAAATTAGCTTTCCTAAAGTTAAAAGTTTTTGTTAACCCAGTGCACTTTTTTGCAACCTATATTAAATGACACTATATCATGGTCACTATTCCCTAAGCTTCCCATTACCTTCATCTCCAAAATGAGCTCAGGGTTATTAGATATCACCAGATCCAACAACGCATTCTGTCTAGTAGGAACTTCTACCATCTGTGACAGAAAATGCTCATATAGGAAATTTAAGAACTTTATACCTTTTGAGGTGCTGGCAGTTCCCTTACTCCAATCTATGTAAGGGTAGTTAAAATCCCCCATAACCAGAACATGCCCCATACCAGCAGCCTTCGCCAACTGCATATGTAGATTCATTTCCACCTCCTCCCCGGCATTTGGCGGCTTATAACTTACCCCAACAATTAATTTACCCACCTTCTTGCTTCCTGTACACAGTTCCACCCATATTGTTTCTGCCATATCGTTTACTCCCCCATCTATTCCATCATAAATTTGGCTTCAATTCCTGTTTAACATACATACATACTCCTCCTCCTTTCTTATTAACTCTGTCATGTCTAAAAAAGGAGTATCCTTCAATATTTACTGTCCAGTCGTGAGAATCATTAAGCCATGATTCTGCTATACCAATTACATTATACCTTTCCTTTAAAGCTATTATTTCAAGTTCCCCGGTTTTTCCAGCCAGACTTCTTGCATTTGTAAACATACATTTTAGATTATCAATTGATTTACTTCCATACATGGTCGTACATGCCTCCTTATCCTCTATGCTCCCCCCTCCCCCTTCTCCATCCTCTGTTGTGTTAATAGCCCCCTGATCCCTAACTTCTCTATCTACCCCTGTGTAGTTCAACATACCCTCCCCCCCCCATATCTAGTTTAAAATCTCCTCCAACCCCCTAGCCATCTTCTCCCCCAAAACAGCTGCACCATCACCATTGAGGTGCAATCCGTCTCTACTAAAGAGCCTGTAGCCAACAGAAAAGTCACCCAGTTCTCTAAAAACCCAAACCCCATCTCCTTACACCACTCCCTTAGCAACGCATTTATACGCCTGAGCTCCCGTTGTCTCCCTAGCGTAGCACGTGGCTGCGGTAGTATTTCTGAAATCACTACCCTTGAGGTCCTTGCTTTTAACTTAGCCCCTAATTCTCGGAAATCATTTTTAAGGACCTCACCTCCACCTCTAACTTTGTCATTGGCACCAATGTGAACCAAGACCGCTGGATCACTCCCACCCCCCACCCCCAATAATCTGTCTACTCGATCCACCACATGTCGAACCCTAGCACCAGGCAGACAACACATTGTACGGCATGCAGGGTCTTGGCGACAGATTACCCTATCTACCCTTTTAATAATGGAGTCCCCTACCACCTGCCTATCCTTCCTAGCCCTCAGTTCTCACTCCCTTGTATTGGAGATGGCCGTCCCCTGGGTGCACAAGGGAAAGGCCCGCTCCATACATGCTGCTTCTGAGCCATCGTCCTCCGCATCTTCGCCTAACACAGCAAATCTGCTGGGATCGACCAGCTGGGAAGAAGCGTCCCTATCCTTCCGTCCCCTACTTCCCCTGGTGACCCTTACAAATCTATCTTCCTTTACCACCTTATCTGTTCCTGCATTTTCCCCAGGTTTGCCAAGCCCTGCAATGCTGCAAGTTTCCCCTTTAGATTTTGGACCTCAGATTCCAAATGGGCAACCCACTCACATCTGACACATACATAGGTCCCCTGGGGCGGCTGCTCCAAGATCCCATACATGCGGTAGGATGCACATTGCGTGGCCCCAACAAAACTGTCCATACTACGTAGCAATACACACCAACAGCACAGAGAAAGAGCAATACACAAAGAAACAGCAATACACAGCAGTGAAACAGCAGTCTTGTTCTTAACCCCTTTCTTGTTCTAAACGCTTTTGTTTCTTAACGCTTTTCCCTTAAAAACAGTAGATCTCCAGATGTTTGAAAACTACAACTCTTAGTATTCCTATACAAGCACTCTGTAGTTAGGGAATTCTGGAATTTGTAGTTTCCAAACATCTGGAGATCTACTGGTTGCCTATCCCTGATATATAGATATCCCTTCCTGTCCAGCAAACAGCAGCTCTCCTTTTAGTCTATTGAGAGGGTGTGGGTGGGGTTAGGTGAAAGTGAGAAGAATATTTTTACTAAGACTGTCACATGTTTTACAAAGGAAGTGTCATATAGGTCTTGCAACTTCCTACTTATAAATTCTTTTATTCACTAACACTGCTTTCAATCTAATATTAAGCACACCATTGGATACAACACTAAAAGGTAAGTGATAAATATGTTCCTTTTTAAGCTTACATTGCCTCCATGTAAAACTCCCTAGGGTGTGGTTAACACTCCATTTTGAAGATTCCATTAGTGGGGACTATGCAAGTACTTTATTTCTATATTTTGCCTTATTTACATTTCTATATACTTTAATGTCATTACTACATATTTGTTAATATTGATATAGCTATTTATTTAGTGCTTAAACACCACATAAACATTGTCCCGATGTATATTACTTTTACCTACCCCCACCAACATAGTACTGCCAAAAAACCTAATGTAATCCCCATGAATTTATAAGTTTATTTATATAATATAAGGGGTGTGCATATTCTCTTCAAAGGTTTTGTCATCCTTGCCACAACCACCCCCTACACCCTTCTACCCTCAATACCCAACCCCTTATGTCTTCCCCAAAAACATACTTCATTTTTACTGCGTTTATTCGTCCCAGGAGAGACAAGGGAAATTATGACCATGCGTGTAATAGATTGGTCAGTTTATTGGACATGGGGGTATAATTGTGTAAAAATACTGTTTTTAAATCGTGGCTTACATTTACCCTCAAATATTTGAAACTGACCATTTGAAATGAAAATGCGATTTTAAGGTTGTGCTTACAAGTCCTGGGATGTGTATCGGGTAGGCTACTGTTTTGGTGTTATTCAATTTAAATCCTGATAGGAGGCAAAAGGTTTCTATTGTTTTATATAAAGATGGTAGCGAGATTAATAGCGGTGTTAGACTGAGTAAGGTGTCATCAGTGAACAGTGAAATTTTAGACTCCATATTTCCCACTTTTATACCATGTATATCGTAGGAGGAGTGTATAGATTCTGCTAGGGGCTGCATGCAAAGAGAAAACAGAAGTAGGGACATTGGGCACCCTTGTCTCATTCCATTCTTAATATATTTGTTCTGATGGGATCCCCATATTGTGTACTCTAGCTGTCGGTTTGGTAGAGACTGAGGGTTGCTGTTATATACTTTTGGGGGAAACCAAATTTCTCTAATACCTGTTTAAGGTATGACCAATCCACTCTATCAAAAGCCTTCTCTACTTCTAGTAACATAGTTATTGATGTTGAATAAAGACATTCGTCCATCGAGTCCAACCTATTCACCCTCTTTTTTTTTTTACCCTACCGAACAGTTGATCCAGGGGAAGGCAAAAAAAAAAACAACAAAAAAACCCAGCTAAATAGGGGGTGGGTGGAAATTCCTTCCTGACTCCAAACGGCAATCAGAAAGTATCCCTGGATCAACCAGATCTATATGTATTAATACCGGTAATTCTCAATATTTTTTAGTTTTAGAAACGTATCCAGGCCTTTTTTAAAGCTATTTAATGAACTTGCTATTACCACATCTGCTGGAATTCAGTTCCACAGTTTCACCGTTCTTACTGTAAAAAACCTTTCCTAACCTGAACATGAAGCTTCTTTTCTTCCAACCTTAAAAGGGATGTCCACGAGTCCTCTGATAGTGAACAATGCACCAGAGAGTTCATTGTATGGCCTATTAATATATTTGTATAAGGTTATCATATCCCCACGCAAATGTTGCTTCTCCAAAAGTAAACAGCCCTAACTTGTCTAATCTGCATAGTCAAGCCCCTCCATTCCCCTTATTAATTTAGTTGCCCTTCTCTGAGCTGCTTCCATTTCCAAGATGTCCCTTTTGTATATGGGATTCCAAAACTGCACTGCATATTCCAAATGAGGCCTTACCAGTGCCTTGTAAGGAGGGAGAATAATATCTTTCTCTCTTGAATCTATTCCCCTTTTTATACAAGACAATATCTTGCTAGCTCTAGCCGTTGCTACCTGGCATTGTTTGCTACAGCTAAGTCTGTTATCTTCCAGAACCCAAAATCTTTTTCCATTACAGATGCACTTAACACAGAGTTATTTATGGTGTAGGTGGCACAGGGATTATTAAATGATTATTAAATCCCCCTTACATTTATAAACATTGAATCTGATCTGCCATTCTGCTGCCCATTTTGATAATCTATCTAGGTCTGCTTGCAACACTTGCACATCATTTGAAGTTTCCAAAGCTCTGCATAGTTTAGTGTCATCAGCAAACACAGAGACCTTGCTCTCAATGCCCCCTACTAAGTCATTTATAAACAGATTAAAGAGAAGCGCCCCCAGTACAGAACCCTGAGGCACTCCGCTTAAGAGTTTAGTCCATATAGATGTAGCTCCATTTACTACCACTCTCCGTTTGCGATCGAATAACCAATTCTCTATCCATGCACAAATGCTTTCTACTGGGCCAACAGTCCTCAGTTTATACATTAGTCGCCTATGTGGCACAGTATCAATAGCTTTCACAAAATCCAAGTATACCACATCCACTGCTGTGCCTGAATCTAAATTCTTACTCGCTTCTTCATAAAAACCATTTGTCTGGCATGATCTATTTCTCATAAATTCATGCTGACTATTACTAATATGATGAGCTCTGGAGACAGAGACCTTACCTACCACTGATGTTAGGCTTACAGATCTATAGTTACCAGGCTGTGAACGACTACCTTTTTTGAATATTGGTATTACATTGGCTTTTTTCCAATCCAGCAGCACATCCCCACACCAAAGTGAATATGAATAGATGAGAAACCGTGGATAGAACTGGACTAAGCGCTTTTAAAATCCATGGATGCAATCCATTAGGTCCTGGGGCTTTATTGATATTAACTTTGTCTAATTGTTTCCGTACTATATCCTCTATTAGCCAATGTGAATACTCCTCATTTCTACCCTGCAAATTATCACAATCCACAAAAGAAAATGCTCATATAGGAAATGTAAGAACTTTATACCTTTTGAGGTGCTGGCAGTTCCCTTTACTCCAATCTATGTCAGGGTAGTTAAAATCTCCCATAACCAAAACATGCCCCATACCAGCAACCTTCGCCAACTGCATATGGAGATTCATTTCCACCTAATCCCTGGCATTTGGCAACTTATAACATACCCCAACAATTAATTTACCTACCTTCTTGCTTTCTGTACACAGCTCTACCCACATTGTTTCTGCCACAATCGATTATGTCCCCATCTATTCCATCTTTCAGATTTGGCTTCAATTCCTGTTTAACATACCGGTACATACTGGTCCTCCTTTCTTATTAACTCTGTCATATCTAAATAAGGAGTATCCTTCAATATTTACTGTCCATTTAGAATCATTTAGCAATGTTTCTGCTATACCAATTACCTTTCGTTTAAAGCTATTAGTTCTAGTTCCCCGATTTTTCCAGCCAGACGTCTTGCATTTGTAAACATACATTTTAGATTATCAATTGATTTACTTTAAATCAAGTACTTTAGTTTAAAATCTCCTCCAACCCCCTAGCCATCTTCTCCCCCAAAACAGCTGCACCATCATCGAGGTGCAATCCGTCTCTACTAAAGAGCCTGTAGCCAACATAAAAGTCAGCCAAGTTCTTTAAAAACCCAAACCCCATCTTTTACACCACTCTCTTAGGCACACGCATTTATACTTCAAAAATATTGCTGGAATCTTTTTAGAGTGAGCTGACTGTGTGAAGGCCTTCCGGATATTATCCGTGGTTTGTCTGCCCGATACAAAGCCAGTTTAGTCGTAATGGACTAAGTTCGGGAGTATATGCTTCAACCAATTAGCTAACATCTTGGAAAATATCTTTATATTTATGTTTATTCGAGAGATTGGCCTGTAATTGGTGGCCTGAGTGGTGTCCCTATCCGATTTGGGGAGGACAATGATTCTTCACAGCCTATTGTAGTAGCATTGCCTTAATAACCTAACATATAAACAAATATTTGTCATTCCCAGGTTAATTAGAGAAATGGGTGGGAACATGCAAAGTATTATCCTTTATATACTCTTTCATAAAGATCTAATTTGCTTCAGAGCACTTTTTAAAAACGGATAACTGCTTTTTATTTCAGT
Organism: Hymenochirus boettgeri; assembly: GCA_019447015.1. NCBI lineage: Eukaryota > Metazoa > Chordata > Amphibia > Anura > Pipidae > Hymenochirus > Hymenochirus boettgeri. Next base: position 130,264,625 of record CM033470.1, read on the forward strand.
ATTAAATCCTTGGTATACCTGCCCGGCTTTACCACTAGGACTTGCAAGTGAGCACCTTCATCCCAACTATTAATAGTGGCTGTCATTTCAAATTGTTCTAGCCAATCTGAATTGGATCAGATTTAAAAATAGGTTTGGCAATTGGGCCTGGTAGGGTTACGGAGTATAATTGGGGCATTTCATCTGAAGGTACAAGGACAGGAGGATTTAAATCAATACTTTCAGTAGCAGCCTCCACAGCTCCATACAGAGAACAAATATAAAGAAAGAGAAAACAGGCAGAATAAATGGTATTACCAGCTCTGCTGCCACCAATTTGTGCCAGATCACTGCTTTATGGAATGATTATGATTATGGGTAGCATGGCACACAGTGTGTTACTTTGATGGTCTGGCACAAAGAAGACCGTGCACTTACCTTCTATAAACAATATAAACCAGTTTTAATTGCATTTAAAAGTATTGCAATGATTTAATAACAAAACATTAACAGTTTCCCTACATAACTTATGCAGTAATGGAGTAGTCCCTGCCTATGGTGCACCAGTTTAAATATTGACCACACCTGTATATTGTGTGTCCTTGTAAGTTGGCATGCACTTATCTATTTGTTTGTATCCAATAATCTGTCCTCCCAACATTGGTAACATGATCTTATACACAGGATCTTGTGTTGCATTCAATATCACTTCAAACAGATCAGTCCCAGCAGGGGCACACACCACACACTTCAACTACTTTCACTTTCTCTCCTCCTAGCCATGAGAGCAGGGATGTCCTGCAGGCTGGAGCTTTGGTATATATGTCCATTACAATACAAATCACGTCCTGTGTAGAATACAGAATTTTTTGGGGGGATTGGCTATGACTGCTACATGTTTTACAAAACAGCACATCATTGAATTTTATATTGACATTACCACTGGCAGTACACACATACATTTAAACCTTTCCTACATGTAATATCCTATAACCCCCACCTCATTGATAGCTCCTAAAAATTCAATGCAATCTCCTATGAGGATATAAATATATTTATATCATTTATTAAGAATAGCGGCCCAATTGACACATATGATTAGTTGGCACTGCTCATCTGATGCCCCTAGATGGGCTGAAATTGAAAATGATTTGTTTTCCCAACACATATAGACACTATAGCATGGATACTTGCAAGCAAAAGAAAAATACCACCCACCCCTAGTCCATATTGTCTCCTTACTCTAAAATTATTGGACAGAATAAACTTTTACTGACTAATCACCCATCAGGAAAAGCCGGCTTTCCTGAACGAACGCACGCGGCCACCGAATGTTTGGGTCAGCCGAACGATGGTTTGTAAATATCCCTCGGCCACAGTCGAGTGAAACGCACAGTCCCGAACGTCCTCCCTATGCTGTGTATATGCTGGGCATAGGGAGAATGATCAGGACTGTGTGTATCCTGATCTTTGAAAAATGACAAGACAGGACCTGCATTTTTCAAAAATCTGTCATGTGTGTACCCCATCTTTACACACTGTCCTAAATTCATACCTGGTTATCTTGACTAAAATTTCAATAAATAAAGAAAATTTACTTACTATACCCCAACTATGTATTATAAATTAACTAGAATGTAAATTTTAAATACCTCCTAAAAGGTCATTTTCAACTTTTTTTTTAATTTAAAAGCTAGAAACTGAACTCCACTACAAATAATAACTGATTTTGAAAAAAAATGGTCTATGCCACTCTAGTAATAGAGGCAATATATAGAATGTTATAGCCAGAAACATCAAACAGCAAACAATGTTTCCTGGCCATCCCTGTGCAGCAATAACATAATGGGTAGCTCCCGCCTCCTCCAATCAGAAGAAACAGACTGAACTGAAGACTATAAATGGCTCCTCCTCCTCCTCCTTGGTGTAGTCTGTTTCTTCTGTCTCCAAAGATCAACATGTGTGTGTGTGTGTGCCTTGCGCCCGCACCTTTCCGGCCTCTGCCTGCTTCTCCTCTGGCCGATGTCCTGACTGTTGTGATCGCCGAGCGCGTTCTCAAGCAGGAACCACTTAATCCTGGTATGACGGCTCCTTCCGCATCTTCTTTCGCGCGCGCGCCGTGACGTCGGCGCGTGCGTCGTGACGTCGGCGCGTATGCGTCTGACGTCACAGGTAGGCGCCAGATGTATTTCTTCGGCGTTCTGAGACGGCCGAATTTGCCTAAGGCTGCAGATAGCTGCAAAGCCCCTTATCATGGAGCCGGCTGCCGGGAGGTCTAAATCACCTAGAAAGTGGTAAGAAGAAAGTTTTCTTTTATTTCTGAGAAGCTAACTTAATACTGTTTTTTCTAATACCTGTAGCTTATTTACTAAGCTCTGTATTTCTGTTTCAGCCATGGGAAGAAGAGAGCTAGAATCTCCTCATCTGATGAACAGGAAACTCCCATGTGTCAGGCTTGCACTAATCCTGCATTTAAAGACAAACGCTTATGTGCTGTGTGCATTAAACAGTTTTTTAAAGGGGAAGTGGAACCTGTTCAAGGTAATCAACCTTTTGAGGTACAGTCAGTGCAACCATCGGATATTTTGGGTTGGATCACTCAAGCTGTGGCGCAAGGATTTAAGGAAGGCCAACCATCTACCTCTAAAGCTGCTACAGTTGCGGATTCCCAGCCTGACACAGACAAACATTCCTCTTGGTCAGAATCGTCGTCCGATGACGAAACTGAGGAATCAGGATTTGATTTAAGACAAATTCCGTCTTTAATTAAGTCAGTTCGACATACTTTAAAAATCACTGATGACAAACAACCGTCTACTTCGGTACTTTTTCAAAAGAAGAAAAATAACTATTTTCCTATTCATCCTGAAGTTGCTGGTTTTGTTTCTTCGGAATGGCAAAAAATGTCAAGGAGAGTCCCTATAGAAAGCAAGTTTGAAAAAATTATACCCTTATCAACCAGATATGGTAGCTTGTTGGGATAAGCCTCCTTTGGTGGACGCCCCAGTAGCCCGTCTCTCAAAGCGAACAGCATTATCGATTGATGATGCTTCAGCATTACGCCATCCCATGGACAGGCGTATAGAGTCTGATTTGAAGAAGAGTTATATTACGGGCGGAGCAGGGTGTAAGGCTGCTGCATCACTAGTGTCAGTATCTAAATGTCTTTCATTATGGACAGACAAGCTGGAAGAATCCTTAAGAAATGGAGTTGATAGAGACTCTATTATTCGCACTATTCCAAAGTTCAAGCTAGCCACAAATTTTGCTTTGGAATCTTCTGCAAATCTAGTGAAGCTTTCGGCCAGGGAAATGGCCCTATCGGTTTCTTCTAGACGAGCCCTGTGGCTCAGAACGTGGTTTGCTGACACCCCTTCCAAAAACACCTTATGCAAAATTCCCTTTGAGGGAGAAAGGCTATTTGGTAAAGATTTGGACGATATCATCTCTAAATCAACTGGTGGTAAAACTAACTTTCTTCCTCAAGTTAACAGGAAGCCGAGGGAATATAAAAGGCAACCAGAAAGATCTTTTGGGAAAAGAAGAGATGACACGAGGTCTTATCGCCCTGGGAAAGAATTTTCTAGATCAGCAAACTGGAAGGGAGGTCAATTTAGCCTTTTTCGTCCGCAAAGATCTGCTGCTTCCAGATCACCCAAACAGACCAAACCCTTATGATATAAGGCCTGTCCATACTCTCCTGGTGGGTGCCAGACTTCAACTATTCCAGGAAGTATGGAAGGAAAATGTAAAGGATGCCTGGGTTATTTCAACAGTAACAAATGGTTACCACCTAGAATTCCGTTACAAACCAACAACAAACCATTTTTTTGCCACCAAAGTTCCATTGGCAAGAGAGAAGGCTCAAACATTAAGAGCTTATGTTCAGGATTTATTGAGAAAACGTGCAGTGATTCAAATTCCAGAGAGTCAGCATCGAAAGGGATTCTACTCTCAACTATTTTTAGTCACAAAAGCAACTGGGGACTGTGTCTCCTCTCTCGTTGTCTCATACTTATGTGTCTATTGTGTCTCTCTGTGTGTGTGTGTCTCTCTCTCTTTCTCTCTCTCCTCTCTCTCTCTCTCTGTGTCTCTCTCTCTCCACTCCTCCTCTGTGTCTATCTCTCTCTCGCCCTTCTCGCCCCTGGAGCACCACAGGGCTTCACAAACAAGAAAGTTTATTCCCAACATGGAGGGTTACATGTTTAACTAGGCCTTGTCTTTTTAAGTGCAAACTTGTGATTTACAAACAGTGCACTTATCCTTTAAAATGTTTTAAGGTGTCTCAACTGGTATAATCAAATTTTTGTTTTTCAGTTTTATTGAAGAACGGGAGGTAAATAGCCGAAAAGACAGTCCATCGGACCTGTCCAGAGGACGCGCAAGGAGTGATCGATCGGGTAAGTTCCTTACCTTCGCTCCGTTCGTGCAGGTTTTATTGAAGAACAGGAGGTAAGACAAACCGCTCCTTACCTCACGTTCTTCATACAACTGAATACCAAAGTCCAAAACACATAAAATCAAACAAGTTTTTTCTCCCACCTGTTTCGAAACTGCGGATGTAATGCAGATACTACATTGTTGGTGGCACGTCCCCACAGTTCAACAACTATGGCAAGAATGCCAAATATGGTTATCCAAGATATTACAAGGCATATTACACTAACTCCATGGGAGGCCTCTTAAACCTTCCCAAGGAGGGTCTCCATACCGAATCTCTCAAAGATTTATTAGAATGTTGTACCGCAGCCAGATTTGTATGTATATGTTATTTATATGGCGCCACTTGGGGACGCAGCACTGACAGTATTAAAATCACATAAAGTTATACAAGGGGGATAATACATAGTAGTTCAGTACTAAATATATAATTTATATAAATAGATTGCTAGGTGCTTTGCCACAAGAGTAATAAGGTCCCTGCCCCGTAGAGCTTACAATCTAGTTAGGTAGGTAACACACAGATAAATGAATGGTATAAGTACTGGAATGAGACGTATGCAGTGCAAATAAAACAGTCAAATACTGTGCTCACTAATACTTCCTACTGGAAAGGCCCTGTCTTCCTATGAATTTTCTAATTAATAATGTATGGTATATATCATAATGAACACTAACTGTGACATAAAATTCTGTGGCAATTTGGCATCTTGGACTATTGAAATGAAGATAACATATACGACAATGTTATCTATAATGTCTTTGAACTTACCAATGAAATGCGGAATATTCTCTTTCGCTTCTTTATTTGTATACACTGTCTGTCTTCTTCTTAACTAAACTTCTATCTACTTATACATCCTTACCTTCTTTCTATTCTAAATGAACAGGGCTCAAATTAAAATTTAAAATACTCATTTGAAGTCAAAGCATTGTAAAGCAATTGGTTTTGGCCTAACAAAAGGAAGTTTCCTGTGAGTGAAGCGAACTAGAGTGAACGTGTATTAAGTCCCTTGCCTAAACCTTGATTGTCAAGGACATGAAAAAGGACATTTATCATTTGATGGGTTGTATGGTGTTTGTGAAAGTTTAAAAATAAGGATTGTTGTGGCTGTGTTAATAAGACTGGTGTGTGCAGCACTGGTGTGTGTTTGTAAGCAGATTAATCTTAATTTATTTAAGCACTAGGTGTCTATATTATGTATAGTATAGTATTGCACCTGTTGTAATCACAAACAGGTTGTGAAAGGGTTAAGTCCTTTACCTCGACTCCAAGCTATAGCACAGCAAAAAAGGGGTTGATGGAAGTGCACATTGTTTCTCGAAAAAAATTCTGTTTATTGCATCACACACAACCCACTACTTTTCGGAAAGACACTATGTCTCCATCAGGTGTTAACTCACACTATAAACCCATACCACCATTTATAGACCCAGTGATCAAAAACTGCTCCTCCCTCCAACCTTTAGAGGGAGTGGCCAAATGTAATTTAACATTCAATATAAAGTGTCTTAGCCAAACTTTGAAATGTCCATATGTGTCCTTATTGATAATGTCCAAAATTTAGTGAAAACGCTCGTAGTCTTTGGCTTGTGATCAAGTTCTTTGTGAAAACTTTTAGGTGTTTCCGATGTTATTCACGCTGTATAATAAAAAGGGTGTATAATGTACAGTGTTGCAAAATAAAACAATTAAAAAACACATTTAATTATTGGGGTTTATTTGTTACAATAAAGCTCAAATATAAATGTACGCCACTAGATGGCTCTTTAGTAGGGATGGGCTGCACCTCACTGATGGCGGTGCCACTGTTTTAGGGAGAAGATGGCTAGAGGGTTGGAGGAGATTTTAAACTAGGTTGGGGGGGGGTATTAGCAGTCTCACTGGGATAAAGCCTAGAGGAACCAGGGTGTAGCCAGTGGTGGGCGGAAAAAGGGGTGGGACTAGCATAGGGGATAGGGAGCCATGTTTATGAATAAATTACAGTATCATAATCTAAAATGTTTGCAATGAGAGAGCCTGGTTGACAAAATGGGTGAATGGAAATTATGGCGTTGAAAGAAAAGTCTGATGTGTATAGGTTAGCAGAAACGTGTTTGAACATTTCTCACGACTGGGCTGTAAATTTAAAAGATACGCCTTGTTAGGCAGGACAAGAAAAAAGGGGGAGTATGTGTTGTTAAAAAAAGAAATTAAGCCAAATTGAAAAGAAGAAATAACTGGCGATATGGATGTTAAAGGGAGCAATATAGTGGAATTTGGCAACAGGAAGGGGGTAATGTCATTGTTGATGTCTGCATAAGCCGCCACTGGAACTGCCATCACAGATAAAGGCGGTGAGTTCCTGAATTTTGCTGCAGGATAATTTTCTCTCCACAGGTGGTTGAAGTTCCTACTAGATAAGGAGCTCTGTTGGATCTGGTAATATCTAACATCGTGGAGCACATAATGATATAAAGTAACTGGAGGCTTAGGGAATAGTGACCATGAAATAGTGTTGTTTGGACTATGTTATTGAAGGGAAAGTGCCTGGGTTAAAAGGGCATGTCCACACTTGTAATAAACTTTTTATATATGTACTGCTCATTTCCCCAACCGCATAACTTTTATTTACAGAAAGTGCCCAATCTTTACTTACCCGCACTGCCCGGACCTCTATCCTTCGCCGGTCTGAACGCGACTGCTGGGCGTTCAGACCGGCGAAGGAGAGAGGCATGGTAAGTAAAGATCAGGGCACTTTCTGTAAAAAAAAATATGCGGTTGGGGCTGGGGGAGGAGAAGTACATAATAATAAAAGGATTTGACACAGGGAGGGGGAGGGAGGGGGAGAATGGCTCTCGTGTGCATGCCAATCTTCTCCCGGATGAGAACGGAGACAGAGTCCTATATGGACTCTGCTAACCTCCTACTGGCCAGTTTTTTGGGACTTTGGGGGGGGGGGGACTACAGGAAAACACTAGGAGCTGGGATGTGAGTAAGGATTTTTACACACTACATAGTGGTGCCAGTAGTGGGTTAATTATGTTTGGGGGATGGACATGCCCTTTAACAAAGACTTTTAATTTTGGAAGGCAAATTTTCCCAGGTTAAAAGTAGCGCTTCAGAATGTCAACTGGGATAATGTATATCAGGTAAAGGTACTGAATAGTACTGTGGACTGTGTTTAAAGGAGAAGTTCAGTCAAATACATATGCTTTTCAGAAAAAAGAGCAGTATTTTTTCATCCCAATGACCTTCATCAGCCATTTCACATTTTGTTTGTATATAAATAAATGCAACCGAATACTGACTTCCTGTTTTCAGGGCCCCTATTAAGACCGTTATGGTCTTGCCCTTGACCCAGAGCCTGGTTTTATTCATGTGCTCAGTAGAGATCTGAGCATCTTTGACCCATCACTACAGCTAATCAGTAGAAATTACTGTTGGAACATTCCAAGGATGCAGTGCATCTGGGAAGAAGAAGGACTGTTAGAACCTGAAATGTCAGCTCACTAATGTCAACAGCAGGGAATGCAAAGGGTATAAATCAACTGATTTTTCAAAATGGGAGAGAATATGTAATAAAGAAAGGGAAAGTTTAAGTATAAACTTTTGAATTTGGCTTGAAGGGCTGCTTTTTGGAAGGCAATATGTGTGTTTGCTGCAGATTTTAAAACTCAATAATGGGAAAATGAGTTTGTAGTGAACGCTTGTTTGGGACAAAAAAAACTTTTTGTGTGTACCCAGCCCAATGATGCAATTTTGATCCAATCAATCAGAAAGCTAACATCTGATTGGTTAGGCAAAATTAGCACCATTTTCAATGATAAGAACTTTTATTGAATCTCTCTGTATCTTTTTGATGATTGGTCAAAAAAACTTTTTTACTTTAGTTACCTTTAAGTATGGCTGCCACAGTAATGGATAAGTAGATCATTAGGTGTGGTGTCGGTTGGGGGTTAAAAAAACAAACTTTTTTGATGATTGGTCAAAATTTGTTTTTTTGACTTTAGTTTACCCTTTAGGTATGGCTGCAACATTAATGGAGGGGTAGGTCAGTAGGTGTATGTAACTGTCCACTGGGGTTAAAAAACAAACCTTTTTTATTATTAATCAAAATTAATTTTTTTGACTTTAGTTCCCCTTAAGTATGGCTGCCACAGTAATGGATACTTAAATCAGTAGGTGTGTGTACCTGGGTCTGGTGAGGGGGTATGTCTTTTTTGTGTTTACAACCATAAAACTATTTTATTGAGGATAAATCTAAATTAGTTTTGTTGACTTTAGTTACCCTTTAAATATGGCTGCCACCATAATGGATAAGTAAATCAGTAGGTGTGTGTACCTGGGTCTGGTTGAGGGGGTATGTCTTTTTGTGTTTATAACCATAAACTAACTTTTATTGAGGATAAATCTAAATTAGTTTTTTTTACTTTAGTTAACCTTTAAATAGGCTTCCATGGGAATGGAAAGTTAGGTCAGTAGGTGCGTGTACCTGGGTCTGTGTGGGGGTTGGGGGTATCACCATTTGTATTTATGACCATGAAAAAACCTGTTTTGAAATATCCACATTTGCGGATTCCTTAGCTAGAAGATAGCACCTTCTCCTATATGCCCTGCACGTCTTACCGAATTTCATGTCTCTAGCTCAAAAACTGTGGGAGGAGATACGTCCAAAAAAGGACAAAATAGAAAGAACAGTAATTTGGCTTTTTCAAGCCAATTAATACTAAGTATGCATTACACAAACTAACAATTTAACAAATATTGATAATTTCCCCTGAACTGTCCCTTTAAGGGGATTTTAAGCCAGTTCACATCTAAATTTATACCCTTGGGAAATAAATGTAAAAAAATAAATCCACGCCCATGTGGCTAATTCTGATGTAAAGAGACAATGGAAAGAAGAAAAGGCATTTAAAACCTTTAAGTCAGAGGAACAGAAAGGGCCTTTAGGGATGATAAAAACTGTAACAAGGAGTGTAAGAAAGCAATCAAACTAGCTAAAATTAATAATGAAGTTAGGATAGCTGACACAAGCTCACTAAGCCTAACATTTTAAGTATATTAATAGTAAGAAGATAGGACTGAGAATGTGCACCATTAATTAACAGGGATAAGTTAGTTACGCGCGGATGGCAATAAAGCATGTCTTGAATATTTTTTCCCCTCTGTATAGTATAGTAGCAATAATGGTATAAATGATTCAAGTGCACTTTGGTTAACTGAGGATATGGTACAGAAAGAACTAAATAAGTTAATATTAATACATCTCCTGGACTATATAAATACATCCTCGGGTATTTGGGGAGCGAAGTTCAGTTTTTATTATCTAGGCTATTGTTTCTTATTTTTGCAGATTCCCTCATGTCCGGAGTGTGTCCTCTGGATTGGAAAAATGCTGATGTTATTCCAATATTCAAAAAGGGTAGTCGTTGAGAGCTGAGTAATTACAGGCCTGCACGTTTAACATCAGTGGTGGGGAAGATACTGGAAAGTTTAATAAGGGAATGTATTCTAGAGTATGTTTCGGGACTGACATAAGTAGTAACCACATGAATTTAGGAGGAATGATCTTGTCAAACTAACTTGCTTGGCTTTTTTGAGGAAGTGAGTAGAAATTTAGACTCTGGCATAGCAGTAGATGTAGTTTCTTTTATTTGCAAAGGCTTTTGATACAGTCCCCCATAGGCGACTAATGTAAAGCTAAGGTCTGTTGGTCTGAGGAAGCACATTTGTACATGGATAGAAATTGGTTAATGATAGGATGCAGAGACTAGTTGTTAATGGGGCTCTCCTTCTGGACTAAAGTGCTAAGTGGGATGCCACAGGGTTCTGTGTTGGGGTTCTGTCTTGGCTGCAACGGCCAGAGCCAGCATGGTATTGTCTTGTATAAACAGAGGTATGGATTCAAGGGAGGAAAATGTTATTCTCCTCTTACAAAGTATTGGTAAGGCCTCATTTGGAATATGCAGTGCAATTTTTTAATCCTGTGTACAAAGGACATTTTTTAAAAATGGAAAGGGTTCAGAGAAGGGCAACTAAATCAATAAGGGGATGGGGGAGCTTGAATATGACGAGAACTGGAAAAGTTACATTATGTACATTGGAGAAAAGGTACTGACAGTGCGTGGGGATATGATTATGTATGGCCTGTTAATGTATTTATACACGGTAAAACTATGGTGGAATTGTTCACCAATAGAGCATGTCAGAGGACACGTGGCCAATCCCATAAGACTTGAAAAAAAAGGTTTAGGCTTCATTTCAGAAAGGGTTTTTCACTGTGAGAACGGAAAGCTATGGAACTGTCTTCCAGTGGCGTTGTCATGGCAGGTTCATTGGTCAGTTAAAAAAAAAAAAAAAGAGCTGGATGAGTTTCTGCAAACAAGCATGTTGCAAGTTACTGGTGTTGATACATAAAGTAGAGTTGATCCAGGGAAATTTCCGATTGCCACTTGGAGTCAGAAAGGAATTCTTTTCCCTTCATAAATTTGGTGGTTTTTTTTTTGCCTTCCTCTGGATCAACAGTTAGGCAGAAATGAGGATATTGCTAGATGGGTTGGACTGGATGGACATATTTCTTTATTCAACCTCAAATACTATCACTATATTATACCAGAAACGTTTTGTATTTATGTAATTAATTTTTGTTCAAATATGAAAAACACAATAAAAATTATTGAATAAATCTTTTAACTTAAGGCTGTATCTTTTGTGTGCTTCAGCATTACATTATATTTTTATGGTATATAAACCTTAAACTAAGGGAATTGCTTCATATCTCTCTGTTTTCTTTTTTAAATTAGAGATATGGCTTGCCAAGTAGGTCTCGATATAACCAAACTTTACTGGTTTGGTTTTGCATTTTTTTACTAAGACAAAATGTATGCTGTTTGTTGCTTTCCATGGAACATGCAATTAATGTCTGAAATATTAAAGGGCATGTCCACCCCCAAACTATAATCCCCCCCAACTACTGGCCCCACCATGTATGTGTAGTTTAATCCTTACCTCATCCTCCCAGCTCCATAGGGTTCTCCTGTAAACCCCCCCCCCTCCGTAGATATTTGCCATGCGCACTGCAGCCCTTCTCCCTCCTCCCTCCCTCCCCTCCCTCTCCCTCCCGTTCTACTATCCCACCCCCTAGCGTCAATCCCCCTTATATGCTGCTCCCCCATGTCCCCCAGCCCCAACCGCATATTTTTTTTTTTTCAAAAAGCTCCCCAAACTCTTACTTACCTCTCCGCTTTCCTCCGCTGCACTGAATGACCGGCAGCCGCGTCCGTGTGACCGCGACTGCCGGTCCCGCCCCTCTGCTTGCATTCTCGTAGCAGAGGGCCGGCAGTGCGGCGGAGGAATGAGGGGAGGTAAGTAAGAGTTTGGGGGGCTTTCTGAAAAAAATATTTATGCGGTTGGGGCTGGGAGACATGGGGAGCAGCATATTAAAAATCCATTTTAGGGGTGACATACCCTTTAAAGGGACACTATACTATACTCGTGCAGAAATCGACTCTAATGTAACTCTCTGGCTCCTCATTCAGTCGCTTTCCCCTATATAACATGGGCTTGCCAATTTTATAGATGCGAGAAGTATCAGTGACCTGATAAGGGAGTGCTCAGAGAGCAGTTTATTGCATGAGTTAAAAGAAATTAATTTTTTTATTGACCTTTTTAAAACTTTATAAAACGGCATCACATTTTTTATATTTCAGTGAATGTATGTTTAAATGTAAACTTTATCTAATGCGTAATTGTTTTAATTATTATTTTTTTTTTTAGGTAAAGTTCCTAAAATCCAACGAACTCTTGTTTCAACTAACCCCTGTACAATGTCCAATAAAGGAGATGACTGCTACTTTTACTTTTACTCAACCTGCACCAAGGTAAATTGCCGTTTTATAGTGGAGATTATAAAGTCTTATTGTAGCAACTGGACACACTTCCGAAGACTTGGCATCCATATGTTTCTTGACCCAAATAAAGGCTATTTACAAACTATCCTTATGCCTTTTTTTGCGATTGCATGTGTGTATGATGTTTAAAGGACAACTGTGATCTCCAAACAAGTTGTGTTAAATGAAAGCCTGCAGTATTTCCATTAAAATGAGTCCACAATCACATCTTTGGCTCGCTTGTGAGAATTATATTGGGGTGAATGTTGAAAGAAGAAAGGAGGCTCAGTAATGCTGAGGCTACACTACAACGTGCCAGAATCGCACAATCTCATCCGATTGTGTGCGCGATTCTTGAGTGTTTTGCTTTTGCGTTTGACATGCGTTTTTGCCGTTTTCCATTATGGAAACGCTGCGTTAACGCACCCAAAATGGTGAACACAAGCGTTACCAAAACGGATACATACATGCATGTGCATTGGAAATCGCGGACTTTTTGTGGTCCCGCATTTCCATTATAACCAAAACGCATGCACAATCGTGAGCACAGAACAAGTTGCAAACGCGCATAAAGCACGAAAGTGTGGCCTATTCCTAAGGATGCGGGGGAAACAAGATGTACCTAGGGAAAAAATTGACAGTTGAAAGGGGAGCCTATTAATGCAGGCAAGGGCTGCTCACATGACTACAAGTTGGTCACAGACGAACAGTGTTCAACTTGTACAATGAAAGGCTTTTTTATATAATCTTACTAGTTTGGAAGAATGGGAGACCACAGTTCCCTTTTAGTGTGAGTGAGTGACCTCTTGTTCCAGTGTGTGAGCTCACTCTGCCAACTCCAACACTGTGGTAAGAGATCAGCTGTTTATACTCCCTGTTATCAGTCCAGGCTATGGATACAGTAGAGCAGTAACTGTTCTAGTCATAGGGAGTGATTAATTATGACATTTTATATTTTGAGATAAGGAGGGAACTCCTCTGGAGTATGATGAGTGGGTGCTATGTTCCGACCACCCAATCCATGCCTTCTGTAGGTATTGTGTGGGTTGGCAGCAAGTGGGTTCCCTGAAGGCAGACAATGTCTACCCCCAAGGAGTAAACATTGTAGGTCATTCAAACCTCTTACATTCCATGTAAGTAATTTAATTTGTGTAGCCATATCTCTAAACATTTATTTACAATATATGCAAAGAAAGAATAACATAGTATTTACTTTGTAGTAGGTAATAAATGGAACATTTCTGAACCACAAACACAGTTTGCATGTTGGATTAGCTGTTTTTTGTTTCAAACATTTATTGAACGATTTATAGGAGGTGTAAGGGGGGGGGCGGGTTAATTTGTGTTTATCTCCCTACAATTTATTTTAGACTGTCAGTGAGATTCAATAAAAGTTCTTATTGTTTAAATGGTGCTATTTTGCCCCAACCAATCAGATCTTATTAACATTTAAAAACTAACAACCAATTGGTTGGGGCAAAAATAGCACCATTTTAAGCAATAAGAACTTTTATTGAATAACCCTGTGTATTTATATTACTAACTTTCCCCCGATCACAAGAGACACAGAGAACAGCAATACAAAGATTTTACCTCAAAGTCTGTATTTGGATTACAATTATCTGGATTCTTTTTATTCAGAAAGAGGATTTTTTTAGAAGGGGCTAATCTGTAATATTGTCTAACTTCACTGCAGATGCTCCTATAGATTTACATTTAAATGATCTGCTAAATCGTTGCTTTTTAAGTAAAGTTTGAAAGCTCTTTAGTTAAAATCTTGGATGGCTTATAGTTCTCAAAGATAAGTTATGGTCCGTACACACGTCCAATAGGACTTCCGAGTCCTTTTAAAAGGAATCCAGGATCATATTTCTAGCTGCAGTCTACCTTAAGTTATAGCATTATAAAGGGTGTTTTTTCCCTGCTAGCACTGTGAGCTGTGATATCACTAGCACTTGGGGTCTGCCTCCAAGTTTAAGGTTGGTGCATGCCCTCTGCTGGACGAGTATCTTCAGCTGCTTCATAAGCCCTGCCACATAACTTCTAAATTAATTTTAAGCTAGGTTACTAAATGCTATTGCTCAAGAACATCTCTTGCATTTGGCCCTTCCTTTCACAGGATGCTACCAAAATCCTAATTCATGCCTCTCTGTAAAGTGTCCAAATTTAGAGGAATGGACAGAAAATGGTTGCAGGTCTGTAACTACTTCAGAAAAGGTTATGTGTTGGGGTGGGGTTTATGAAGCTGCTTATAGCTTATAAACACATGCCTGTCACAGAGACTCTGAGACCAGGCATTTGTAATTGTACAAGCCTATAACTTAAGATCCAAGAAGCTAGCGATATCATTCTAGGCTTGTTTGAAAGGCTTGCACTAGTAGTTTAAAGCAGAAACTATAGACCTCAGAAGAGCCAGTTGTGCGTGGCGCTTGCGTGTAACTGAATTGCTTTGTTCCTAGCTCTTGTTGATTCATTGAAGGACTGGAGGTAGACATAGCTCCTTTACTTTCTTCATTCTTCAAAAACAAATAAGTTCATTTTAGAGTGAACCTACCCTTAAAGTAGCTTTTTTTTACAGAAATAACTTCTACCCTAAGGCTTTTTGTTCTACGGTATTTGGAAAGATTAATAAGGTTTTAAGATCCCTCCACTTTTACACCTAAGGTAGTTTCTGAATTTCATATAATAAACTACGATAAATAGACTAACGACAGAGACAACATTCTCTGGGCTATACATTGACTGCGTTCAGGCCACGTGAAATTAAAGACTTTACATAGACCAAACTGTCTGCGGACTGGACTTCTTTTTACCTGGCTGAGTAACTGAAATACTTCACATGTGCAACAATTTTAAATTCTGGAAAAGGGCCAATGCTCTTCTGGTATCTGAAGATAACTTCAAAGTATCAATTGTTTGTCTAAAAGTCCACCATAACTGTCAGTGTCATTATCTTCAATAAAAATACTATATTGTCTTTAACTCCAAGGCTCCACTATTCCTCTTAACTTATACCCCGTTGTGCATTCTTTTAAAAATTCTGGAGATTAAAACCATTGTCTCCCAGACTCAGACAGTGAAACAATATGTTTGGCTCAGTGCTACAGTATTTGCAAGTAATTTCTAAAGGTTCGTACACACGTGTGATCGCGGGTGCCGACCTCCAGGCATGATGTGTATACCGGCTTTTCAGCTGATAATCAGTCCGTGTATAGGCAGTTTATTGGCCGAAACGGCCACTCGTTTGGAGATCCGCCCAGCGGATTGTGCAACGATCCCCGAACGAAAGGCCGATAAAGTACATGGGATGATTATCGTCTAAACGGCCATTAGTACACATCATCCGTTGTGGGTCGGCACCTGCAATCGTACATGTGTACGAACCTTAAGAGTAGGGACTGTACCACAAATATCAAAAGATTTGGGCTTTGTGGTGGGCCTAACCTAGTCCATATTTTTTGGGGGACCCTAACCAAGCTGCAGTGACTGCCATTGTTCTTGGATGGCCACTGGTTTCTTTTACCTTCATCCCTTCCCCCTAAATCATCCCTTCCTAGCCCACCTTTCTCTCAAATGTTCTTGTTAGGTGCAGAAAAACGTGCAATACGACATGCTATTTTGCAGTTCATATTTATTTCATGCTGTATTTCGTGAGCTTTTAAAACAAACTCAGTTTTTAAAAAAAAAAAAAAGTTTTTTTTTTTTTTAAATTATAAGCATATAATTATAATACATTTGAATTGTTTATTAAAAATTTATGTTGTAGTTGTCCTTTTAAAGAACTGTGCAATTATGTTAATAGGAACAAAACTTAAATGTATGTCTTTCATAAAGGGTGACAGCTGTCCATTCCGTCACTGCAAGCTGCTCTTGGAATGAAACTGTATGTACAATTGTGGCAAGATCAACGGTGCTTTCGTGAGATCTGCAGGTTTCGTCACATGGAATAGATGTATGTAGTGTAAATTATTTTAAATGTTTTTTTTTCTCATAGCTATATTAAAGGAATGTTCACCCAAATAGAAATTTTAATCATACCACAAAAAGTTAATTAAAGTGAATCATCTCAATTTTCTGTGTATGGGTCCTGAGATATTTGCTAAAAATGTTTTGAGTATAGGTTAACACCGCTTTTTGCCCACATAGCCAGTTTTATTGTAATTTCCCCCCCCCCTGAGAAACATTCCAAAGCTCCACAAATATGTCTAGTAGGGGATCTAGTACAAAATGTTTGCAGTGTGATTTACTAATAGAAGCACACTTTAAATTAAAAATTTAACACTGGTAAATCACCCACCCAAACCACAATTTTTATGAAGGCGACAGATGTAGGACTAATCTGTTATGGTGTAACGGATTTCTTATAGTGTCCTCTTTATTGTGCAATGATTTTTTTATTGGAAGTTTTAACAATCATCATGTCAATATATAGCAATCTGTTTGTAATGGAATCAAATTGGCAGGTTAGGCACACAATACATTTTGAATACAGGTAAACCTATTGCACCCCAATATATAGTTTCCTTTGACTAGTTATGTTGATGGTTATCTCCCCAATTAGTCCTGGAGCCAATCAGATAGAAGGAGTCATTCAACATAACAATTGAGCACATTTATTGTCTGTAGCTGGGCTGCTATGCCCTAGCATGTGATTTGGGGGGACATTGGTAAAACACATAATATTTCAGAGAGCATAGTTAAAATGACCTTTCAAAAGGTTTGGGAAATCGGACAAGACCACCAATGTAGAACATATCTCCACGATCGAGGGGGACATTTTATTCAAATCGTTGTTACTTTATAGATTCTATATAGGACTTTGAGGGCTGTTTCTCTAAGGGCAACATTTAACGTCCTTAATTAAGTACTTCAAAAGTCTTGGCCAGTCTGAGCTCTCATAGTGGACTGAAAAACAGATTCCCATCTAGTTGGAAAATAGAAACTCATATCAACTTACCGAAGTTTCTTTCCTGGCCATCCCTCTGGGCAGCAATACATAATGGGTAGCTCCCGCCTCCTCCAATCAGAAGAAACAGACTGAACTGAAGACTATAAATGGCTCCTCCTCCTCCTCCTTGGTGTAGTTAGTTTCAAAGCTTCTAAAAGAAAATAGGAGGAAGAAAGAAAAGAGGAAGGGTTGCTGCCCAGAGGGATGGCCAGGAAAAGAAACTCCGGGTAAGTTAATATGAGTTTCTATTTTCCTGGCCATCCCTGTGCAGCAATAACATAATGGGTAAGTACCCAAGCAATCATAAGGAGGGAAAACAAAAATTAATTAGAGGCTTCAGTCATAGCAGTTAATACACTGTGACCAAAAATTGCCCTCTTAGCATTTCTTAAATCTAACTTATAATGCCTAATAAAAGGTGTTAGGCGTAGCCCAATTGGCTGCTTTACAGATATCTTCAGCTTTTGCCCCTGCTTCTGCTGCCCAGTTGCTGCCATGGCCCTTGTGGAATGAGCTCGGATTTCTAATGGAGGTTCCAGGTTCTAGCTAAATAGCCTTTTGGATGGCCTTTACTACCCATCTTCTCAAGTTTAATGGATTCTCCTTTTTTCCTTCCGTTCGGTAGGATAAACAGTCTTTCTGTTTTTCTGAATAAAGCTGTCTTTTCTAAGTAGAACTTAAGCAAGTACAGACACCAATTTTGCCATTTCTGTCAGACTTTCATCTAAGACTGCTGGCAGAAAATAGGTTGGTTTAGATGAATGTGGTCACTACCTTAGGAAGAAACTCTTCTACAGGATATAAAGTTACAGAACGTACTGAAAGATTATGTAGTTCGAGTTTGAGGACAATGCTTGTTATTCACAAATTCTTCTGCCGGAGGTTAATGCTACAAGGAGAAGGACTTTTATGAACAAATCTACTAAGGATGCCTTATCTAAAGGTCAAAGGTGCAGCGTTAGAGATTTTAACACTACCGGAAGGTCCCATTGAGGCATATATTCCGTTTTGGAGGTTTGATTCTGACAACTCCCTGAAGGAACTTTTTGATCAGGGGCTCTGAAAAAAGTGTAACTCCCCTCACGCAGAAATCGCCGAAATTTGTAATTTAATAGTGTTGAAGGATAGACCTCTATCGAGCCCATTTGAAGGAACTCTAATATTTCAGGACGGAAGCCTGAATAGGATCCACTTTCGAACTATAGCCCAAGAACAGAAAACACTCCAGATTTTATCATATCTGTTTAGGGTAGAACATTTTTTAGCTCTTAAAGGGTTGAAATTACCTTAGAGGAGCATCCTAGTTGAGTAAACCTTCTCCTTTCAATTTCCTGCTGCTAGGCTCAGTTCCCCGGGTTGGGATGTAGAAGGCTGTCCTGCTGAAGGAGATCTTTCCAAAGAGGAAGGTGAAATGGCCCATCCACCGTTAACCTCCTGAGTAGAGGATACCAGGGACGTCGTGGCCGTCCGGAAGGACTGCCACTATTATCATCTGGGATATCAAGATTTTCTTTAGCACCCTGAAAATTAAGGAATCGGGGGGAAGATATATGCAAACATCCCGTTCCAGTCTTGATTGAGAGCGTCCCTCGCCAGGGCTTCTCTGTGGTGATCCCTGGAGAAAAAACGTTGAAGTTTCCTGTTGTGTATGGATGCCATCAGATCGACGTCTGGGAGACCCCATTTGCTTGTCAAGATCTGAAAAGTATAAGGGTTCAAGGACCATTCCCCCTGATTCACTTTCGCTCGAGAGAGGCGATCGCCAATTGGTTGTCTTCCCCAGGCACATATTGGGCTGTGATATCCAATAGATTTCTCTGAGCAAATTCCATTATTTGTTTCAGTTCGACCATCATTCGAAAGCTTTTTGTTCCCCCTTGCTTCCTTATATACACAGCTGCCGCTGGATTGTCTTTTCTGATACAGACTGCTGTTCCTTATATAATCTGTTGAAAGACTGTAGTGCTTGAAATATGGCTTTCAACTCCAGGACTCCTGACGGGAGAAAAGGTAACTTCTTTGTCCACAATCCCTGCGCTGAAAATTTTAGAGTGTGGGCTCCCCATCCACTGGCTGAAGCATCCGAGAACACTTGCTCCATTGAGGGTCTGATAGGAGTACCTTTGCGAAGGTTGGCTGGATATGTCCACCACTGAATGAAAACTTTCAGATGAGGAGGTAAGAGATTTTTTGGGACCAATCTTGAGAAAGGTTGTTCCAGTTGTCTAGGAAATGTAATTGAATTGGCCTCATTTGCCAGGCTGCCCCTTTCACTAGACCTATGGTTGAGGATAGAGTCCCTAAAAATGCCATATATTGCTTGGCTGACAGAACTGAAAGAGGCAGAATTTCTTCCGCTTGGTGAATTATCGTCTTTATTCTTTTGGAAGGTAAGTAAACTAAATCTAAATTGTTTTATGTTCGCTCCAGGTATACCAGAGACTGGGATGGTTGAAGTTGGCTTTTCTTGAAATTTACTATCCAACCGAACTCTGTAGAAAGATAGCACTTGATCCCTGTCCTGAACAAGCTGAACTTCTGATCTTGCTACTATTAGTAGATCGTCCAAGTAAGCGTAAATTTCTATCCCCAACTGTCTTAGTTTCGCTACTAAAACCACCAACACTTTCAAGAAGGTTCTGGGGGATGTGAAAGACCGAAGGGAAGACTCCGAATTGTAATGCCGACCTTCTAGAGTAAATCTTAGAAACTTTTGATGTTCCTCCGCTATCGGTATATGGAGGTAGGCGTCCTTTAAATCTATGGTGCATAACCAATCCCTGGAGTTATGGCTGCACGAACTCTCTGAAGAGTCTCCATCTTGAACCGTCTGCAAAGAATGAATTCGGTTTAATCTCCTTAGGTCTAAATTGGGTGTCAAAACTAATAGTAGCAAGATCAGAAGTTCAGCTTGTTCAGGACAGGGATCAAGTGCTATCTTTCCTACAGAAGTTCGGTTGGATAGTAAATTTCAAGACTCCTTTTTTCCCCCTTTTTTTGACCATACTTTAAGTGCTCTTCGATTACATTGTTCTTACTCTTTACGATAGCACCTGTTGTGAATGGATCACCAGCCTCTTACCAAATATATGCAACCTAACAACCCTATGGGTGTGGGAAACTATTAAAATCACATCAATTACTCAAACTTGGCTGATGTGGTCCGGCTGATTACACTATGTTCCTAGTCAGCAGTTGTGAGTGATTATATATTTCTTGTATCTAGTGGTGTCACGGAGATTTTTATGACGAGATTATACAATCTGGTATTTTTGGCTTCTGCAAGTTTATCATTGCATAGTTTCAACAGCGATACTACTAACCGATCATACTTGAGTGTAGGACTAGCGAGTATGAGACCTCAGAAACATGTGGCACACATTTGTTTTAATTCTATATATACTCTGCATATTCCTAGCGCGTGAACTAGAGACTCATATGCTCGTCAATTTGTATGTTTCACTCTATGAAAGTAAAAAAAGGTCGCATATATAAAACGAACTTGCATATATACACCCGCAGGTATTTGTTACTGTAACGATCAGTACAGTTGCAGAGTTATACCAATGTTGTAAACTACAGTAAGGATATTCTACGGTTCGGGCGGTCTAAGATTTACGATAGTGATCATAAAATACGATCACCAAAGAAGGCGATACCACACCTTTAAATATGGCCCGTATGTGTGAAGGTCTCTAGCTCTGTCAGCTGCAGCAATATTAGTGGAAGGGTAGCTTCTTAAGGGGAATGTTGGAGGTTAGAAGAGTATGTTTTTATACAACCACATGGTGCAGAACTGTAGGGGAGGATAGTGAATGAACCTGATCTAGCACCAGCTCTGTGCAATGCATTCCACATCAGTGTACCTTATAAAGGGAATGCTGGAGGTAGGAAGAATGTGTTTTTTGATCCAGCTGTTTGTATAAAAACAACAATGCTAGTACAGAGCTAAGCTTAGAAATGCATTGCACAGCTGTGCTAAGATCAGGGTCATTATATTATCCTCCACCTACAAGCACTGCACCATGTTCATGTACGTATCTATCAGTGTACAAATTAAAGGGAAATGTTGGAGGGTATGCCACTTGCAGCTCTGCACATGTTGTTTATATTATGTACAATAAATAGGAATTATTGGAGGGAATGCCAATTAAAGGGTGTATGGTTGAGGGAATGCAAACATGTTCTATAAAATTAATGCAGCAGGAGGGCTGCCTGTGGGAAGTTTTGCATAAACAAAACACTCTTCCAACTAGGGTTCCCACCTTTGCCTTTAAGACGCGAAAACATATACAGGCCTGTGCATTAAAAGTTCTTATCGTTAAAAATGGTGCAAATTTTGCCCCAACCAATGCATAAGAACTTTTATCAGATTGTCCTGATAATACCTACACAACAAATGGTTGTTATATTTTCTTTAGAAGCATGATGCAGGCTGATACAGTTTGTAGTTAATGCAATGTACTTGCACTGCAACACAGTGAAGATTTAATATGTGTTCAGGTCTTAAAGGCAAAGGTGGCCTTTGCCTTTACACAACAGGCTCCAACATTCCTCTTTAAAATGCATTGCACAAGACTGTACGTGTCAATATGCGCACCTGCATCGCCTGAGCCGTTATGTTTTCATAAGTGTCCCTTGTAGGTTGTCTGCTCAATTCTACTGGGTGTGCTACCTTTCCCTTTAAGACACAAACACTTAGGGCTAGCTCCCAATAGCAAGTTTTTTAATTTTAGTTTGCGATCGCATTGTGCTAGTGGGAGTGCAGGCATGTATAGCCTATGGGACAAGCCCCTCTACATCCATGCGTTTCCGTGTGCTATTGGAGTGCATGCGATCACCATATTTGGTATGTATTGCATGTGCTCTGCTAGGGTCCAATTGTGGAAGCGCAACACCCATGCATGGAAGCGAGCACGATCACGTATTATTGCGAACGTGTTTCCTGACTTCCTCGTGTTTAATACATGCTGTATGGCTAAACTGAATAATGTATACAAACAATAGAAGCCTAGTGCACATCCAACTAATTTGCTTACTATTAACGTTACCAGTGAAAAAGCCTGCCAGTGAATTTAAAGCAATTAGTTCAATAACAGTTTGCTTTACTCCACCGTGACGTTTGGCCAAGTTATTGAACAACTACTGCTTAAAATTCACTGGCAGGCTTTTAAGTACTCGCAATTTACTGGTAACGTTAAATGTAAGCAAATTAGTTGGATGTGCACTAGCTTCTATTGTTGGTATATATTAAAATTGATTTGGCTCTATCGCCTCTGTGTGATGTATACTATCCCATCTTTTGTATGTATTTTGCTTGTTGCATTGGAGGTTTGACTAAACTGAAAATGAAAATGGACAAATCTCAAGGGCAATGCATATTAATGGCGTGCGATTGTGGTGTGCAATTCAGTGTGGCATTCATGTGGCCATGCCCAATGTACGCAATACATACACTAATAATGGTAGAGTGCAGAAATAACACATAAAAACACAGTCTTGCAGAATGCTCACAATATAAGGGTTACAAGTGCTTCCTAAATACATATAAAAAGGGTTAACACCTTCCCCCACTCTGTTTGAGCAGGAAATCTGCTAATATATTCAGCATAGGGGAGTGAGAAACAAACACAGGTAGCTAGTTCACATGTGCAGAAGGAATTTGTGTCCAGGACCACCAGGAAGAGGCAACACTAGAAGCCAGCCATGATCATAGATTGCCAGTACTCAGAAATGTTTCTATAAATGATTTCTACACTAAGAGGGCAATCAGAGGTGTGAACACAATGGTTTTACGAAGTGACGTTATAGAATCTGTTGAAGCTACTTTTATATTTGGGTTTAGTTCTCCTTTAAATTTGCAGAAGTTCTAGTTTTATGTATGCTTTAAATGTTGTTTGTAAAGTGGTTAATGGTTATGGTTATCATAACCTTCAGACTTGCAATATACTACACATTTAATAATAAGTACTAGCAAAAGTGTGCCCGTTGGTGCACAGTGGGAAATATGTGGGTGTATGTTTAGCTATATGTGGATACAGATGATATAAAATCTTTATACACACACTAAAAATTTGGATTTGTACAAAAAAAATAAAGGCAAGATGTTGAAAATAAAAAAAGAAATCCAAAGAAATCTTGGTTCTATTAGTGTCACATCCCCTAAATGAATATTTTACACAAAAGGGAACCTATTAGGTGTACCCTAATAGGTATTAGAGGGGACTATATATACACACATCTTTTGGATTGTAATGGTAGTGTCAGTGCTTTAGAAATACATGTTAAATATACATAAAGTGCAGCATATCATCTAGATAAGACAGACATTATCCATCTTATATTTGTTGTATACACTATCACATTTTTCGTTTGTTTTATGAATTTGTTTTGATAAATCTATACAGGAAGATATGTAAATCCAGGGTTTGAGAGATGGGCGAACTGTTAAAATCCATTCCCCCAGTGGACCTGGAAAATGGTCTAGGAAAAAACGTACATACATCCAGAAGTTTAAAAAAAATAACTTTCCTCACGATCGAACGGTTTTTCAAGATTACGCATTCTATTTTTGAGGCTCACTGAAATTTTAGAAAATTGAAGGTGATGCACCAACGGGCGCATCGCTCCTGATCTGGAGTTTAAGTCACGCTAACCAATGTTGTATGTTAACTCCTTCCTTCTTTGCGGCGGCTGCATGGCAACGCGAAAGTTAACAGCGCAGCCGCCGCAAGAGATGTTATATGACAAAATCGGCATTTATTTCGGACGAAATAAACAGCGTCAGGTAGAGATGTTACGAGCGCCACTATCGCATATAACATCGCCGCTGTTGCATCCCCTTTAGAATTTTAAAGGAATTTACGAAAATTTTGTAAAAATGATACAGTTACTTACTGTAAAAGGTTCTGGGACCTGGAAAATGGTCTGGGGAACAGATAATCAGATTCTTTCAAATCAGAATTGGTTACAATCAGATTTTTTCAAAAAAACTGATTTCTGAAGATCTAATTGTAACCAATTCTAATTGGAAAAGAATCTGATTGTTATACTAACCAATCAGAATCTTTCTTAAAGAATCTAAATGTAACTAATTCGGGTTAGAAATAATCTGATTGGTTAGTATACAATCAGATTTCTTCAGAAAGAATCTGATTGTATCCATTCAGAATTGGTTACAATCACATACTTTCAGAAAAGAATCTTTAGTATGCTTTCCGGAAGAATCTGATTGTAACTAATCAGAATTAGTTACAATCAGATTCTTTTAGAAATAACCTGATTGGTATACTAACAAATTAGACTTTCTGAAATAACGGATTGAAACCAATTCGGATTAGAAAAGAATGTGATTGGTTAGTAAAGCAATCAGATACCTCCTGAAGGGATCTGATTGTATCTAATCATAATTGGTTACAATCAAATACTTAAAGAAATATCTTATTGGTATTCTTTCTGGAAGAAACGTATCGTAACCAATTGTGATTGGGAAAGAATCTGTTTGGTACACTAACCAATCAGATTCTTCTGAAAGAATCTCATTGTAACCAATTCTGATTGGAAAATAATCTGAAACCAATCAGAATTGGTTACAGTCAGATTCTTTTAAAATAATCCGATTTGTACCTAACCAATCAAATTCTTTTCTAATCAGAATTGGTTACAATTCAGATTCTTTCAGAAAGAATCTAATTGTCTTTCCCCAGACCATTTTCCAGATCGCAAAACTATTTACAGTAAGTTACTCTATAATTTTTACAAATTTTCAAAAATACCTTAAAATTTCTTTGAATTTTCTTTCAAAAATACCTTAAAATTTTCTTTGAATTTTCGAACGTATCTCGAAAAAATCTGCAAAGCGAAATTCCCGCAAAATCCGTGAATCACGAAATCCATTGAGGAACTGGGTTCTGATCAGCAATCCGGTCCATCTCTATTCTTGATCTATTTATTGTAACGTTATATAGAGTGGTATAGTTCAGTAGAAACACCACAGTGAAATAATAGTGCAGAGCTTAAATCAATCTTCCCCTTAAATTTCCAACCAATAATAGATCAATAGGAGATCCATTGTATTATTCTATAATAATTGTCAATCTGTCTTTCAATACTCAACCTCCCCATTAACTCACAGCTGTCACCAGGGATTCTGTTAGAGAGGGATCACTACTGGTAAATCTGAGGTCCGACATGCATCTTATTATATTTTATCAGTTCAGGACACAGGTTAATGGCATCTATGGGGTCTATTGCTTAATAATGTAATAAACCATTAACAAACTCACTTCATTGTCTCCGAGAAATGGGCATGGAGATGTTTTCCTTTCAGTCCCCCTATCATATTATTATATATAATATATATATATCTCGCTGGAAGACAGTTCCACAGTTTCACCGTTCTGACTGTAAAGAAACCTTTCCTAACCTGAAGATGAAACTTCTTTTCTTCCAACCTTAAAGGATGTCCACGAGTCCTCTGATATGACCTATTAGTAAACAATGCACCAAAAGTTCATTGTATGACCCATTAATATATTTGTATAAGGTTATCATGTTCCCACGCAAACGTTGTTTTCTCCAATGTAAACAGCCCTAATTTGTCTAATCTGCCGGCATATTTAAGCCCCTCCATTCCTCTTATTAATTTAGTTGCCCTTCTCTGAACTAGCTCAATTTCCAAGATGTCCCTTTTGTATATGTTCCAAAACTGCACCGCATATTCAAATGAGGCCTTACCAGTGTCTTGTAAAGAGGGAGATAATATTTTTCTTTCTTGAACTATTCCTCTCTTATACAAGACAATATCTGCTAGCTCTAGCCGTTGCTACCTGGCATTTTTTGCTACAGCTAAGTCTGTTATCAACCAGAACCCCCAAATCGTTTTCCATTACAGATGCACCAACACAGTTATTTATGGTGTAGGTGGCACAGGTATTATTAAATCCCAAATGCATCACCTTACATTTATCAATTTGAATCTCATCTGCCATTCTGCTACCCATTTTGATAATCTATCTAGGTCTGCTTGCAGCACTTGCACATCATTTGAAGTAGCTCCATTTACCACCACTCTCTGTTTGCGGTCCAATAACCAGTTCTCTATCCATGAACAATGTTTCTCTTCAAGGCCAACAGTCCTCAGTTTATACATTAGTCGCCTATGTGGCACAGTATCAAAAGCTTTTGCAAAATCCAAATATACCACATCCACTGCTGTGCCTGAATCTAACTTCTTACTCGCTTCTTCATAAAAACCAATTAAATTTTGTCTGGCATGATCTATTTCTCATAAATCCATGCTGACGACTACTAATAAGATGAGCTCTGGAGACAAGTCAAGGATATGATCCCGTATCAAAGTTTCCAGCACCTTCCCTACCACTGATGTTAGGCTTACAGGTTTATAGTTTCCAGGCTGTGAATGACTACCTTTTTTGAATATTGGTATTACATTGGCTTTTTTCCAATCCGACGGCACATCCCCAGACCAAAGCGAATCTGAAAGATTAGAAACAGTGGTCTAGATAGAACTGAACTAAGCTCTTTTAAAATATGAGGATGCAAATCTGGTCCTGGGGCTTTATTGATATTAACTTTGTCTAATTGTTTCCGTACCATATCCTCTGTTACCAATGTGAATACTCTTCATTTCTCTCCCTGCATTTTTATTACAATCCCTACTGTAAGGACAAGGATTTTCAACAGTAAAAACCGATGTAAAAAAGGGTTTAGCAGATTAGCCTTTTCGGAATCCTCTACAACCACCTCAGCCCCATTATTAATGGTCCCACATTCTCAGTCCTCATCTTTTACCATTTATATACTTAAAAAAGATTTTGGGTTGGACTTGCTTGTTGTTCGGCAATCCGTATTTCATTTTCTATTTTAGCTAGTTTAACTGCTTTCTTGCACTCTTTATTACAGCTTTTGTCTCCCTGTAAGCCTGTTCTGTTCCCTCTGTTTTCAAAATTTTAAAAAAGCCCTTTTCTTTTTTTCCATTTCCCTTTTACCTTGGCATGCAGGAGAGGACCTCATTTTTTTACACTTGTTCCCTAAAGGTACCGATTTAGAAATGTAATGTTTAATACCCTTTAGAGTGGTCCACATCTGTTCTGTATCTTTACCTAAAACAATTCCCCCCAGTCTATGAGCAGGGTGATTCATTAAAACAGCGTAAAATTAGCTTTCCTAAAGTTAAAAGTTTTTGTTAACCCAGTGCACTTTTTTGCAACCTATATAAATGACACTATTCATGGTCACTATTCCCTAAGCTTCCCATTACCTTCATCTCCAAAATGAGCTCAGGGTTATTAGATATCACCAGATCCAACAACGCATTCTGTCTAGTAGGAACTTCTACCATCTGTGACAGAAAATGCTCATATAGGAAATTTAAGAACTTTATACCTTTTGAGGTGCTGGCAGTTCCCTTACTCCAATCTATGTAGGGTAGTTAAAATCCCCCTAACCAGAACATGCCCCATACCAGCAGCCTTCGCCAACTGCATATGTAGATTCATTTCCACCTCCTCCCCGGCATTTGGCGGCTTATAACTTACCCCAACAATTAATTTACCCACCTTCTTGCTTCCTGTACACAGTTCCACCCATATTGTTTCTGCCATATCGTTTACTCCCCCATCTATTCCATCATAATTTGGCTTCAATTCCTGTTTAACACATACATACATACTCCTCCTCCTTTCTTTTAACTCTGTCTGTCTAAAAAGGAGTATCCTTCAATATTTACTGTCCAGTCGTGAGAATCATTAAGCCATGATTCTGCTATAACCAATTACATTATACCTTTCCTTTAAAGCTATTATTTCAAGTTCCCCGGTTTTTCCAGCCAGACTTCTTGCATTTGTAAACATACATTTAGATTATCAATTGATTTACTCCATACATGGTCGTACATGCCTCCTATCCTCTATGCTCCCCCCTCCCCCTTCTCCATCCTCTGTTGTGTTAATAGCCCCCTGATCCCTAACTTCTCTATCTACCCCTGTGTAGTTCAACATACCCTCCCCCCCCATATCTAGTTTAAATCTCCTCCAACCCCCTAGCCATCTTCTCCCCCAAAACAGCTGCACCATCACCATTGAGGTGCAATCCGTCTCTACTAAAGAGCCTGTAGCCAACAGAAAAGTCACCCAGTTCTCTAAAAACCCAAACCCCATCTCCTTACACCACTCCCTTAGCAACGCATTTATACGCCTGAGCTCCCGTTGTCTCCCTAGCGTAGCACGTGGCTGCGGTAGTATTTCTGAAATCACTACCCTTGAGGTCCTTGCTTTTAACTTAGCCCCTAATTCTCGGAAATCATTTTTAAGGACCTCACCTCCCACCTCTAACTTTGTCATTGGCACCAATGTGAACCAAGACCGCTGGATCACTCCCACCCCCCACCCCAATAATCTGTCTACTCGATCCACCACATGTCGAACCCTAGCACAGCAGACAACACATTGTACGGCATGCAGGGTCTTGGCGACAGATACCCTATCTACCCTTTTAATAATGGAGTCCCCTACCACCTGCCTATCCTTCCTAGCCCTCAGTTCTCACTCCTTTGTATTGGAGATGGCCGTCCCCTGGGTGCACAAGGGAAAGGCCCGCTCCATACATGCTGCTTCTGAGCCATCGTCCTCCCGCATCTTCGCCTAACACAGCAAATCTGCTGGGATCGACCAGCTGGGAAGAAGCGTCCCATCCTTCCGTCCCCTACTTCCCCTGGTGACCCTTACATCTATCTTCCTTTACCACCTTATCTGTTCCTGCATTTTCCCCAGGTTTGCCAAGCCCCTGCAATGCTGCAAGTTTCCCCTTTAGATTTTGGACCTCAGATTCCAAATGGGCAACCCACTCACATCTGACACATACATAGGTCCCCTGGGCGGCTGCTCCAATCCCATACTGCGGTAGGATGCACATTGCGTGGCCCCACACAAACTGTCCATACTACGTAGCAATACACACCAACAGCACAGAGAAGAGCAATACACAAAGAAACAGCAATACACAGCAGTGAAACAGCAGTCTTGTTCTTAACCCCTTTCTTGTTCTAAACGCTTTTGTTCTTAACGCTTTTCCCTAAAAACAGTAGATCTCCAGATGTTTGAAAACTACAACTCTTAGTATTCCTATACAAGCACTCTGTAGTTAGGAATTCTGGAATTTGTAGTTTCCAAACATCTGGAGATCTACTGGTTGCCTATCCCTGATATATAGATATCCCTTCCTGTCCAGCAACAGCAGCTCTCCTTTTAGTCTATTGAGAGGGTGTGGGTGGGGTTAGGTGAAAGTGAGAAGAATATTTTTACTAAGACTGTCACAGTTTTACAAAGGAAGTGTCATATAGGTCTTGCAACTTCCTACTTATAAATTCTTTTATTCACTAACACTGCTTTCAATCTAATATTAAGCACACCATTGGTAAAACACTAAAAGGTAAGTGATAAATATGTTCCTTTTTAAGCTTACATTGCCTCCATGTAAAACTCCCTAGGGTGTGGTTAACACTCCATTTTGAAGATTCCATTAGTGGGGACTATGCAAGTACTTTATTTCTATTTTTTGCCTTATTTACATTTCTATATACTTTAATGTCATTACTACTATTTTGTAATATTGATATAGCTATTTATTTAGTGCTTAAACACCACATAACATTGTCCCGATGTATATTACTTTTACCTACCCCCACCAACATAGTACTGCCAAAAAACCTAATGTATCCCCATGAATTTATAAGTTTATTATATAATATAAGGGGTGTGCATATTCTCTTCAAAGGTTTTGTCATCCTTGCCACAACCACCCCCTACACCCTTCTACCCTCAATACCCAACCCCTTATGTCTCCCAAAAACATACTTCATTTTTACTGCGTTTATTCGTCCCAGGAAGACAAGGGAAATTATGACCATGCGTGTATAGATTGGTCAGTTTATTGGACATGGGTATAATTGTGTAAAAATACTGTTTTTAATATCGTGGCTTACATTTACCCTCAATATTTGAAACTGACCATTTAAATGAAAATGCGATTTTAAGGTTGTGCTTACAAGTCCTGGGATGTGTATCGGGTAGGCTACTGTTTTGGTGTTATTCAATTTAAATCCTGATAGGAGGCAAAAGGTTTCTATGTGTTTTATATAAAGATGGTAGCGAGATTAATAGCGGTGTTAGACTGAGTAAGGTGTCTCAGTAACAGTGAAATTTTAGACTCCATATTTCCCACTTTTATACCATGTATATCGTAGGAGGAGTGTATAAGTTCTGCTAGGGGCTGCATGCAAAGAGAAAACAGAAGTAGGGACATTGGGCACCCTTGCTCATTCCATTCTTAATATATTTGTTCTGATGGGATCCCCATATTGTGTACTCTAGCTGTCGGTTTGGTAGAGACTGAGGGTTGCTGTTATATACTTTTGGGGAAACCAAATTTCTCTAATACCTGTTTAAGGTATGACCAATCCACTCTATCAAAAGCCTTCTCTACTTCTAGTAACATAGTTATTGATGTTGAATAAAGACATTCGTCCATCGAGTCCAACCTATTCACCCTCTTTTTTTTTACCCTACCGAACAGTTGATCCAGGGGAAGGCAAAAAAAAAAACAACAAAAAAACCCACTAATAGGGGGTGGGTGGAAATTCCTTCCTGACTCCAAACGGCAATCAGAAAGTATCCCTGGATCAACCAGATCTATAGTATTAATACCGGTAATTCTCAATATTTTTTAGTTTTAGAAACGTATCCAGGCCTTTTTTAAAGCTATTTATGAACTTGCTATTACCACATCTGCTGGAATTCAGTTCCACAGTTTCACCGTTCTTACTGTAAAAACCTTTCCTAACCTGAACATGAAGCTTCTTTTCTTCCAACCTTAAAAGGATGTCCACGAGTCCTCTGATAGTGAACAATGCACCGAGAGTTCATTGTATGGCCTATTAATATATTTGTATAGGTTATCATATCCCCACGCAAATGTTGCTTCTCCAAAAGTAAACAGCCCTAACTTGTCTAATCTGCATAGTCAGCCCCCCATTCCCCTATTAATTTAGTTGCCCTTCTCTGAGCTCTTCCATTTCCAAGATGTCCCTTTTGTATATGGGATTCCAAAACTGCACGCATATTCCAAATGAGGCCTTACCAGTGCCTTGTAAGGAGGAGAATAATATCTTTCTCTCTTGAATCTATTCCCCTTTTTATACAAGACAATATCTTGCTAGCTCTAGCCGTTGCTACCTGGCATTGTTTGCTACAGCAAGTCTGTTATCTTCCAGAACCCAAATCTTTTCCATTACAGATGCACTTAACACAGAGTTATTTATGGTGTAGGTGGCACAGGGATTATTAAATGATTATTAAATCCCCCTTACATTTATAAACATTGAATCTGATCTGCCATTCTGCTGCCCATTTTGATATCTATCTAGGTCTGCTTGCAACACTTGCACATCATTTGAAGTTTCCAAGCTCTGCATAGTTTGTGTCATCAGCAAACACAGAGACCTTGCTCTCAATGCCCCCTACTAAGTCATTTATAAACAGATTAAAGAGAACGCCCCCAGTACAGAACCCTGAGGCACTCCGCTTAAGAGTTTAGTCCATATAGATGTAGCTCCATTTCTACCACTCTCCGTTTGCGATCGAATAACCAATTCTCTATCCATGCACAAATGCTTTCTACTGGGCCAACAGTCCTCAGTTTATACATTAGTCGCCTATGTGGCACAGTATCAATAGCTTTCACAAATCCAAGTATACCACATCCACTGCTGTGCCTGAATCTAAATTCTTACTCGCTTCTTCATAAAAACCATTTGTCTGGCATGATCTATTTCTCATAATTCATGCTGACTATTACTAATATGATGAGCTCTGGAGACAGAGACCTTACCTACCACTGATGTTAGGCTTACAGATCTATAGTTACCAGGCTGTGAACGACTACCTTTTTTGAATATTGGTATTACATTGGCTTTTTTCCAATCCAGCAGCACATCCCCACACCCACACCAAAGTGAATATGAATAGATGAGAAACCGTGGATAGAACTGGACTAAGCGCTTTTAAAATCCATGGATGCAATCCATTAGGTCCTGGGGCTTTATTGATATTAACTTTGTCTAATTGTTTCCGTACTATACCTCTATTCCCAATGTGATTCTCTCATTTCTACACCCTGCAAATTATCACAATCCACAAAAGAAAATGCTCATATAGGAAATGTAAGAACTTTATACCTTTTGAGGTGCTGGCAGTTCCCTTTACTCCAATCTATGTCAGGGTAGTTAAAATCTCCCATAACCAAACATGCCCCATACCAGCAACCTTCGCCAACTGCATATGGAGATTCATTTCCACCTAATCCCTGGCATTTGGCAACTTATAACATACCCCAACAATTAATTTACCTACCTTCTGCTTTCTGTACACAGCTCTACCCACATTGTTTCTGCCACAATCGATTAGTCCCCATCTATTCCATCTTTCAGATTTGGCTTCAATTCCTGTTTAACATACCGTACATACTGGTCCTCCTTTCTTATTAACTCTGTCATATCAAATAAGGAGTATCCTTCAATATTACTGTCCATTTAGAATCATTTAGCAATGTTTCTGCTATACCAATTACCTTTCGTTTAAAGCTATTAGTTCTAGTTCCCCGATTTTTCCAGCCAGACGTCTTGCATTTGTAAACATACATTTTAGATTATCATTGATTTACTTTAAATCAAGTACTTTAGTTTAAAATCTCCTCCAACCCCCTACCATCTTCTCCCCCCCAAAACAGCTGCACCATCATCGAGGTGCAATCCGTCTCTACTAAAGAGCCTGTAGCCAACAAAAAGTCAGCCAAGTTCTTTAAAAACCCAAACCCCATCTTTTACACCACTCTCTTAGGCCACAGCATTTATACTTCAAAAATATTGCTGGAATCTTTTTAGAGTGAGCTGACTGTGTGAAGGCCTTCCGATATTATCCGTGGTTTGTCTGCCCGATACAAAGCCAGTTTAGTCGTAATGGACTAAGTTCGGGAGTATATGCTTCAACCAATTAGCTAACATCTTGGAAAATATCTTTATATTTATGTTATTCGAGAGATTGGCCTGTAATTGGTGGCCTGTGGTGTCCCTATCCGATTTGGGGAGGACAATGATTCTTCACAGCCTATTGTAGTAGCATTGCCTTAATAACCT
The DNA here is from genome assembly GCA_019447015.1 of Hymenochirus boettgeri. Taxonomy (NCBI): domain Eukaryota; kingdom Metazoa; phylum Chordata; class Amphibia; order Anura; family Pipidae; genus Hymenochirus; species Hymenochirus boettgeri. The sequence goes on from CM033470.1 coordinate 130,298,077, forward strand.
ACATATAAACAAATATTTGTCATTCCCAGGTTAATTAGAGAAATGGGTGGGAACATGCAAAGTATTATCCTTTATATACTCTTTCATAAAGATCTAATTTGCTTCAGAGCACTTTTTAAAAACGGATAACTGCTTTTTATTTCAGTATTAAATCCTGGTATACCTGCCCGGCTTTACACTAGGACTTGCAAGTGAGCACCTTCATCCCAACTATTAATAGTGGCTGTCATTTCAAATGTTCTAGCCAATCTGAATTGGATCAGATTTAAAAAAGGTTTGGCAATTGGGCCTGGTAGGGTTCGGAGTATAATTGGGGCATTTCATCTGAAGGTACAAGGACAGGAGGATTTAAATCAATACTTTCAGTAGCAGCCTCCACAGCTCCATACAGAGAACAAATATAAAGAAGAGAAAACAGCAGAATAAATGGTATTACCAGCTCTGCTGCCACCAATTTGTGCCAGATCACTGCTTTATGGAATGATTATGATTATGGGTAGCATGGCACACAGTGTGTTTACTTTGATGGTCTGGCACAAAGAAGACCGTGCACTTACCTTCTATAACAATATAAACCAGTTTTAATTGCATTTAAAAGTATGCAATGATTTAATACAAAACATTAACAGTTTCCCTACATAACTTATGCAGTAATGGAGTAGTCCCTGCCTATGGTGCACCAGTTTTAATATTGACCACACCTGTATATTGTGTGTCCTTGTAAGTTGGCATGCACTTATCTATTTGTTTGTATCCAATAATCTGTCCTCCCAACATTGGTAACATGATCTATACACAGGATCTTGTGTTGCATTCAATATCACTTCAAACAGATCAGTCCCAGCAGGGGCACACACCACACACTTCAACTACTTTCACTTTCTCTCCTCCTAGCCATGAGAGCAGGGATGTCCTGCAGGCTGGAGCTTTGGTATATATGTCCATACAATACAAATCACGTCCTGTGTAGAATACAGAATTTTTGGGGGGGATTGGCTATGACTGCTACATGTTTTACAAAACAGCACATCATTGAATTTTATATTGACATTACCACTGGCAGTACACACATACATTAAACCTTTCCTACATGTATATCCTATAACCCCCACCTCATTGATAGCTCCTAAAAATTCAAGCAATCCCTATGAGGATATAAATAATTTATATCATTTATTAAGAATAGCGGCCCAATTGACACATATGATTAGTTGGCACTGCTCATCTGATGCCCCTAGATGGGCTGAAATTGAAAATGATTTGTTTTCCCAACACATATAGACACTATAGCATGGATATTGCAAGCAAAGAAAAATACCCACCCACCCCTAGTCCATATTGTCTCCTTACTCTAAAATTATTGGACAGAATAAACTTTTACTGACTAATCACCCATCAGGAAAAGCCGGCTTTCCTGAACGAACGCACGCGGCCACCGAATGTTTGGGTCAGCCGAACGATGGTTGTAATATCCCTCGGCCACAGTCGAGTGAAACGCACAGTCCCGAACGTCCTCCTCATGTCTGTGTATATGCTGGGCATAGGGAGAATGATCAGGACTGTGTGTATCCTGATCTTTGAAAAATGACAAGACAGGACCTGCATTTTTCAAAAATCTGTCATGTGTGTACCCCATCTTTACACACTGTCCTAAATTCATACCTGGTTATCTTGACTAAAATTTCAATAAATAAAGAAAATTTACTTACTATACCCCAACTATGTATTATAATTAACTAGAATGTAAATTTTAAATACCTCCTAAAAGGTCATTTCAACTTTTTTTTAATTTAAAAGCTAGAAACTGAACTCCACTACAAATAATAACTGATTTTGAAAAAAAAATGGTCTATGCCACTCTAGTAATAGAGGCAATATATAGAATGTTATAGCCAGAAACATCAACAGCAAACAATGTTTCCTGGCCATCCCTGTGCAGCAATAACATAATGGGTAGCTCCCGCCTCCTCCAATCAGAAGAAACAGACTGAACTGAAGACTATAAATGGCTCCTCCTCCTCCTCCTTGGTGTAGTCTGTTTCTTCTGTCTCCAAAGATCAACATGTTGTGTGTGTGTGCCTTGCGCCCGCACCTTTCCGCCTCTGCCTGCTTCTCCTCTGGCCGATGTCCTGACTGTTGTGATCGCCGAGCGCGTTCTCAAGCAGGACCACTTAATCCTGGATGACGGCTCCTTCCGCATCTTCTTTCGCGCGCGCGCCGTGACGTCGGCGCGTGCGTCGTGACGTCGGCGCGTATGCGTCTGACGTCACAGGTAGGCGCCAGATTTATTTCTTCGGCGTTCTGAGACGGCCGAATTTGCCTAAGGCTGCAGATAGCTGCAAAGCCCCTTATCATGGACCGGCTGCCGGGAGGTCTAAATCACCTAGAAAGTGGTAAGAAGAAAGTTTTCTTTTATTTCTAGAAGCTAACTTAATACTGTTTTTTTTAATACCTGTAGCTTATTTACTAAGCTCTGTATTTCTGTTTCAGCCATGGGAAGAAGAGAGCTAGAATCTCCTCATCTGATGAACAGGAAACTCCCATGTGTCAGGCTTGCACTAATCCTGCATTTAAAGACAAACGCTTATGTGCTGTGTGCATTAAACAGTTTTTAAAGGGGAAGGAACCTGTTCAAGGTAATCAACCTTTTGAGGTACAGTCAGTGCAACCATCGGATATTTTGGGTTGGATCACTCAAGCTGTGGCGCAAGGATTTAGAAGGCCAACCATCTACCTCTAAAGCTGCTACAGTTGCGGATTCCCAGCCTGACACAGACAAACATTCCTCTTGGTCAGAATCGTCGTCCGATGACGAAACTGGGAATCAGGATTTGATTTAAGACAAATTCCGTCTTTAATTAAGTCAGTTTCGACATACTTTAAAAATCACTGATGACAAACAACCGCTACTTCGGTACTTTTTCAAAAGAAGAAAAATAACTATTTTCCTATTCATCCTGAAGTTGCTGGTTTTGTTTCTTCGGAATGGCAAAAAATGTCAAGGGAGTCCCTATAGAAAGCAGTTGGAAAAATGATATCCTTATCAACCAGATAAGGTAGCTTGTTGGGATAAGCCTCCTTAGTGGACGCCCCAGTAGCCCGTCTCTCAAAGCGAACAGCATTATCGATTGATGATGCTTCAGCATTACCCATCCCATGGACAGGCGTATAGAGTCTGATTTGAAGAAGAGTTATATTACGGGCGGAGCATGGTAAGGCTGCTGCATCACTAGTGTCAGTATCTAATGTCTTTCATTATGGACAGACAAGCTGGAAGAATCCTTAAGAAATGGAGTTGATAGAGACTCTTTATTCCACTATTCCAAAGTTCAAGCTAGCCACAAATTTGCTTTGGAATCTTCTGCAAATCTAGTGAAGCTTTCGGCCAGGGAAATGGCCCTATCGGTTTCTTCTAGACGAGCCCTGTGGCTCAGAACGTGGTTTGCTGACACCCTTCCAAAAACACCTTATGCAAAATTCCCTTTGAGGGAGAAGGGCTATTTGGTAAAGATTTGGACGATATCATCTCTAAATCAACTGGTGGTAAAACTAACTTTCTTCCTCAAGTTAACAGGAAGCCGAGGAATATAAAAGCAACCAGAAAGATCTTTTGGAAAAAGAGATGACACGAGGTCTTATCGCCCTGGGAAAGAATTTTCTAGATCAGCAAACTGGAAGGGAGGTCATTTAGCCTTTTTCGTCCGCAAGACCTGCTGCTTCAGATCACCCAAACAGACCAAACCCTTATGATATAAGGCCTGTCCATACTCTCCTGGTGGGTGCCAGACTTCAACTATTCCAGGAAGTATGGAAGGAAAATGTAAAGGATGCCTGGGTTATTTCAACAGTAACAAATGGTTACCACCTAGAATTCCGTTACAAACCAACAACAAACCATTTTTTGCCACCAAAGTTCCATTGGCAAGAGAGAAGGCTCAAACATTAAGAGCTTATGTTCAGGATTATTGAGAAAACGTGCAGTGATTCAAATTCCAGAGAGTCAGCATCGAAAGGGATTCTACTCTCAACTTTTTTAGTCACAAAAGCAACTGGGGATTTTCGCCCAATCTTAGACCTAAGGAGATTAAACCGATTCATTCTTTGCAGACGGTTCAAGATGGAGACTCTTCAGAGAGTTCGTGCAGCCATAACTCCAGGGGATTGGTTATGCACCATAGATTTAAAGGACGCCTACCTCCATATACCGATAGCGGAGGAACATCAAAATTTCTAAGATTTACTCTAGAAGGTCGGCATTATCAATTTCGGAGTCTTCCCTTCGGTCTTTCCACATCCCCCAGAACCTTCTTGAAGTGTTGGTGGTTTTAGTAGCGAAACTAAGACAGTTGGGGATAGAAATTTACGCTTACTGGACGATCTACTAATAGTAGCAAGATCAGAAGTTCAGCTTGTTCAGACAGGGATCAAGTGCTACTTCCCGATCAGAAGTTCGGTTGGATAGTAAATTTCAAGAAAAGCCAACTTCAACCATCCCAGTCTCTGGTATACCTTGGAGCGAACATAAATACAATTCTAGATTTAGTTTACTTACCTTCCAAAAGAATAAAGACGATAATTCACCAAGCGGAAGAAATTCTGCCTCTTTCAGTTCTGTCAGCCAAGCAATATATGGCATTTTTAGGGACTCTATCCTCAACCATAGGTCTAGTGAAATGGGCAGCCTGGCAAATGAGGCCAATTCAATTACATTTCCTAGACAACTGGAACAACCTTTCTCAAGATTGGTCCCAAAAAATCTCTTTACCTCCTCATCTGAAAGTTTTCATTCAGTGGTGGACATATCCAGCCAACCTTCGCAAAGGTACTCCTCTATCAGACCCTCAATGGATCGAAGTGTTCTCGGATGCTTCAGCCAGTGGATGGGGAGCCCACACTCTAAAATTTTCAGCGCAGGGATTGTGGACAAAGAAGTTACCTTTTCTCCCGTCAGGAGTCCTGGAGTTGAAAGCCATATTTCAAGCACTACAGTCATTTCAACAGATTATATAAGGAACAGCAGTCTGTATCAGAACAGACAATCAAGCGGCAGCTGTGTATATAAGGAAGCAAGGGGGAACAAAAAGCTTTCGAATGATGGTCGAACTGAAACAAATAATGGAATTTGCTCAGAGAAATCTATTGGATATCACAGCCCAATATGTGCCTGGGGAAGACAACCAATTGGCCGATCGCCTCTCTCGAGCGAAAGTGAATCAGGGGGAATGGTCCTTGAACCCTTATACTTTTCAGATCTTGACAAGCAAATGGGGTCTCCCAGACGTCGATCTGATGGCATCCATACACAACAGGAAACTTCAACGTTTTTTCTCCAGGTATCACCACAGAGAAGCCCTGGCGAGGGACGCTCTCAATCAAGACTGGAACGGGATGTTTGCATATATCTTCCCCCCGATTCCTCTAATTTTCAGGGTGCTAAAGAAAATCTTGATATCCCAGATGATAATAGTGGCAGTCCTTCCGGACTGGCCACGACGTCCCTGGTATCCTCTACTCAGGAGGTTAACGGTGGATGGGCCATTTCACCTTCCTCTTTGGAAAGATCTCCTTCAGCAGGACAGCCTTCTACATCCCAACCCGGTGGAACTGAGCCTAGCAGCATGGAAATTGAAAGGAGAAGGTTTACTCAACTAGGATGCTCCTCTAAGGTAATTTCAACCCTTTTAAGAGCTAAAAAATGTTCTACCATAAACAGATATGATAAAATCTGGAGTGTTTTCTGTTCTTGGGCTTATAGTTCGAAAGTGGATCCTATTCAGGCTTCCGTTCCTGAAATATTAGAGTTCCTTCAAAATGGGCTCGATAGAGGTCTATCCTTCAACACTATTAAATTACAAATTTCGGCGATTTCTGCTGTGAGGGGAGTTACACTTTTTTCAGAGCCCCTGATCAAAAAGTTCCTTCAGGGAGTTGTCAGAATCAAACCTCCAAAACGGAATATATGTCCTCAATGGGACCTTCCGGTAGTGTTAAAATCTCTAACGCTTGCACCTTTTGAACCTTTAGATAAGGCATCCTTAGTAGATTTGTCATATAAAGTCCTTCTCCTTGTAGCATTAACCTCCGGCAGAAGAATTTGTGAAATACAAGCATTGTCCTCAAACTCGAACTACATAATCTTTCAGTACGATTCTGTAACTTTATATCCTGTAGAAGAGTTTCTTCCTAAGGTAGTGACCACATTTCATCTAAACCAACCTATTATTCTGCCAGCAGTCTTAGATGAAAGTCTGACAGAAATGGCAAAATTGGATGTCTGTACTTGCCTTAAGTTCTACTTAGAAAAGACAGCTTTATTCAGAAAAACAGAAAGACTGTTTATCCTACCGAACGGAAGTAAAAAAGGAGAATCCATTATAACCTTGAGAAGATGGGTAGTAAAGGCCATCCAAAAGGCCTATTTAGCTCAGAACCTGGAACCTCCATTAAGAATCCGAGCTCATTCCACAAGGGCCATGGCAGCAACATGGGCAGCAGAAGCAGGGGCAACAGCTGAAGATATCTGTAAAGCAGCCAATTGGGCTACGCCTAACACTTTTATTAGGCATTATAAGTTAGATTTAAGAAATGCTAAGAGGGCAATTTTTGGTCACAGTGTATTAACTGCTATGACTGAAGCCTCTAATTAATTTTTGTTTTCCCTCCCTTATGATTGCTTGGGTACTTACCCATTATGTTATTGCTGCACAGGGATGGCCAGGAAAATAGAAACTCATATTAACTTACCGAGAGTTTCTTTTCCTGGCCATCCCTCTGGGCAGCAACCCTTCCCTCTTTTCTTTCTTCCTCCTATTTTCTTTTAGAAGCTTTGAAACTAACTACACCAAGGAGGAGGAGGAGGAGCCATTTATAGTCTTCAGTTCAGTCTGTTTCTTCTGATTGGAGGAGGCGGGAGCTACCCATTATGTTATTGCTGCCCAGAGGGATGGCCAGGAAAAGAAACTCTCGGTAAGTTGATATGAGTTTCTATTTTCCAACTAGCATGGGAATCTGTTTTTCAGTCCACTATAGAGAGCTCAGACTGGGCCAAGACTTTTGAAGTACTTAATTAAGGACGTTTAAATGTTGCCCTTAGAGAAACAGCCCTCAAAGTCCTATATAGAATCTATAAAGTAACAACGATTCTGAATAAAATGTCCCCCTCGATCGTGGAGATATGTTCTACATTGGTGGTCTTGTCCGATTTCCCAAACCTTTTGAAAGGTCATTTTAACTATGCTCTCTGAAATATTATGTGTTTTACCAATGTCCCCCCAAATCACATTGCTAGGGCATAGCAGCCCAGCTACAGACAATAAATGTGCTCAATTTGTTATGTTGAATGACTCCTTCTATCTGATTGGCTCCAGGACTAATTGGGGAGATAACCATCAACATAACTAGTCAAAGGAAACTATATATTGGGGTGCAATAGGTTTACCTGTATTCAAAAATGTATTGTGTGCCTAACCTGCCAATTTGATTCCATTACAAACAGATTGCTATATATTGTACATGATGATTGTTAAAACTTCCAATAAAAAAATCATTGCACAATAAAGAGGTACACTATTAAGAAATCCGTTACACCATAACAGATTAGTCCTACATCTGTCGCCTTCATAAAAATTGTGGTTTGGGTGGGTGATTTACCAGTGTAAAATTTTTAATTTAAAGTGTGCTTCTATTAGTAAATCACACTGCAAACATTTTGTACTAGATCCCCTACTAGACTCATATTTGTGGAGCTTTGGAATGTGTTTCTCAGGGGGGGGGGAAATTACAATAAAACTGGCTATGTGGGCAAAAAGCGGTGTTAACCTATACTCAAAACATTTTTAGCAAATATCTCAGGACCCATAGCTCACAGAAACTTGAGATGATTCACTTTAATTAACTTTTTGTGGTATGATTAAAATTTCTATTTGGGTGAACATTTCCTTTAAATATAGCTATGAGAAAAAAAACATTTAAAATAATTTACACTTACATCTATTTCCATGTGACGAAACCTGCAGATCTCACGAAAGCACCGTTGATCTTGCCACAATGTACATACAGTTTCATTTCCAAGAGCAGCTTCGCAGTGACGGAATGGACAGCTGTCACCCTTTATGAAAGACATACATTTAAGGTTTTGTTCCTATTAACATAATTGCACAGTTCTTTAAAAGGACAACTACAACATAAATATTTTAATAAACAATTCAAATGTATTATAATTATATGCTTATAATTTAAAAAAAAAAAAAACTTTTTTTTTTTTTAAAAACTGAGTTTGTTTAAAAGCTCACGAAATACAGCATGAAATAAATATGAACTGCAAAATAGCATGTCGTATTGCACGTTTTTCTGCACCCTAACAAGAACATTTGAGAGAAAGGTGGGCTAGGAAGGGGATGATTTAGGGGGAAGGGATGAAGGTAAAAGAAACCAGTGGCCATCCAAGAACAATGGCAGTCACTGCACGCTTGGTTAGGGTCCCCCAAATTATATGGACTAGGTTAGGCCCACCACAAAGCCCAAATCTTTTGATATTTGTTGGTACAGTCCCTACTCTTAAGGTTCGTACACATGTACGATTGCAGGTGCCGACCCACAACGGATGATGTGTACTAATGGCCGTTTTAGACGATAATCATCCCATGTACTTTATCGGCCTTTCGTTCGGGGATCGTTGCACAATCCGCTGGGCGGATCTCCAAACGAGTGGCCGTTTCGGCCAATAAACTGCCTATACACGGACTGATTATCAGCTGAAAAGCCGGTCATACACATCATGCCTCGGAGGTCGGCACCCGCGATCACACGTGTGTACGAACCTTTAGAAATTACTTGCAAATACTGTAGCACTGAGCCAAACATATTGTTTCACTGTCTGAGTCTGGGAGACAATGGTTTTAATCTCCAGAATTTTTAAAAGAATGCACAACGGGGTATAAGTTAAGAGGAATAGTGGAGCCTTGGAGTTAAAGACAATATAGTATTTTTATTGAAGATAATGACACTGACAGTTATGGTGGACTTTTAGACAAACAAATTGATACTTTGAAGTTATCTTCAGATACCAGAAGAGCATTGGCCCTTTTCCAGAATTTAAAATTGTTGCACATGTGAAGTATTTCAGTTACTCAGCCAGGTAAAAAGAAGTCCAGTCCAGCAGACAGTTTAGGTCTATGTAAAGTCTTTAATTTCACGTGGCCTGAACGCAGTCAATGTATAGCCCAGAGAATGTTGTCTCTGTCGTTAGTCTTATTTATCGTAGTTTATTATATGAAATTCAGAAACTACCTTAGGTGTAAAAGTGGGAGGGATTCTTAAAACCTTATTAATCTTTCCAAATACCGTAGAACAAAAAGCCTTAGGGTAGAAGTTATTTCTGTAAAAAAAAGCTACTTTAAAGGGTAGGTTCACTCTAAAAATGAACTTATTTGTTTTTGAAGAATGAAAGGTAAAGGAGCTATGTCTTACCTCCAGTCCTTCAATGAATCAACAAGAGCTAGGAACAAAGCAATTCAGCTTACACGCAAGCGCCACGCACAACTGGCTCTTCTGATAGGTCTATAGTTTCCTGCTTTAAACTACAGTGTGCAAGCCTTTCAAACAAGCCTAGAATGATATCGCTAGCTTCTCTGGATCTTAAGTTATAGGCTTGTACAATTACAAAATGCCTGGTCTCAGAGTCTCTGTGACAGGCATGTGTTATAAGCTATAAGCAGCTTCATAAACCCCACCCCCACATATCAACCTTTTCTGAAGCTAGTTACAGACCTGCAACCATTTTCTGTCCATTCCTCTAAATTTGGACACTTTACAGAGAGGCATGAATTAGGATTTTGGTAGCATCCTGTGAAAGGAAGGGCCAAATGCAAGAGATGTTCTTGAGCAATAGCATTTAGTAACCTAGCTTAAAAATTAATTTAGAAGTTATGTGGCAGGGCTTATGAAGCAGCTGAAGATACTCTGTCCCAGCAGAGGGCATGCACCAACCTTAAACTTGGAGGCAGACCCCAAGTGCTAGTGATATCACAGCTCACAGTGCTAGCAGGAAAAAACACCCTTTATAATGCTATAACTTAAGGTAGACTGCAGCTAGAAATATGATCCTGGATTCCTTTTAAAAGGACTCGGAAGTCCTATTGGACGTGTGTACGGACCATAACTTATTCTTTGAAGAACTATAAGCCATCCAAGATTTTAACTAAAGAGCTCTTCAAACTTCTACTTAAAAAGCAACGATTTAGCAGATCATTTAAATGTAAATCTATAGGAGCATCTGCAGTGAAGTTAGACAATATTACAGATTAGCCCCTTCTAAAAAAAATCCTCTTTCTGAATAAACAGAATCCAGATAATTGTAATCCAAAATACAGACTTTGAGGTAAAATCTTTGTTATTGCTGTTCTCTGTGTCTCTTGTGATCGGGGGAAAGTTAGTAATATAAAATACACAGGGTTATTCAATAAAAGTTCTTATTGCTTAAAATGGTGCTATTTTTGCCCCAACCAATTGGTTGTTAGTTTTTAAATGTTAAATAAGATCTGATTGGTTGGGGCAAAATTAGCACCATTTTAAACAATAAGAACTTTTATTGAATCTCACTGACAGTCTTAAAATAAATTGTAGGGAGATAACACAAATTACACCCCGCCCTCTACACCTCCTATAAATCGTTCAATAAATGTTTGAAACAAAAACAGCTAATCCAACATGCAAACTGTGTTTTTGGTTCAGAAATGTTCCATTTATTACCTACTACAAAGTAAAATACTATGTTATTCTTTCTTTGCATATATTGTAAATAAATGTTTAGAGATATGGCTACACAAATTAAATTACTTACATGGAATGTAAGAGGTTTGAATGACCTACAATGTTTACTCCTTGGGGGTAGACATTGTCTGCCTTCAGGGAACCCACTTGCTGCCAACCCACACAATACCTACAGAAGGCATGGATTGGGTGGTCGGAACATAGCACCCACTCATCATACTCCAGAGGAGTATCCCTCCTTATCTCAAAATATAAAATGTCATAATTAATCACTCCCTATGACTAGAACAGTTACTGCTCTACTGTATCCATAGCCTGGACTGATAACAGGGGATATAAACAGCTGATCTCTTACCACAGTGTTGGAGTTGGCAGAGTGAGCTCACACACTGGAACAAGAGTCACTCACTCACACTTAAAAGGGAACTGTGGTCTCCAATTCTTCCAAACTAGTAAGGATTATATAAAAAAGCCTTTCATTGTACAAGTTGAACACTGTTCGTCTGTGACCAACTTGTAGTCATGTGAGCAGCCTCTGCCTGCATTAATAGGCTCCCCTTCTCAACTGTCAATTTTTTCCCTAGGTACATCTTGTTTTCCCCAGCATCCTTAGGAATAGGCCACACTTTCGTGCTTTATGCGCGTTTGCACACTTGTTCTGTGCTCACGATTGTGCATGCGTTTTGGTTATAATGGAAATTGCGGGACCACAAAAAGTCCCGCGATTTCCAATGCACATGCATGTATGTATCCGTTTTGGTAACGCTTGTGTTCACCATTTTGGGTGCGTTAACGCATGCGTTTCCATAATGGAAAACGGCAAAAACGCATGTCAAACGCAAAAGCAAAACACTCAAGAATCGCGCACACAATCGGATGAGATTGTGCGATTCTGGCACGTTGTAGTGTAGCCTCAGCATTACTGAGCCTCCTTTCTTCTTTCAACATTCACCCCAATATAATTTCTCACAAGCTGCAGCCAAAGATGTGATTGTGGACTCATTTTAATGGAAATACTGCAGGCTTTCATTTAACACTAACTTGTTTGGAGATCACAGTTGTCCTTTAAACATCATACACACATGCAATCGCAAAAAAGGCATAAGGAGTAGTTTGTAAAATTAGCCTTTATTTGGGTCAAGAAACATATGGATGCCAAGTCTTCGGAAGTGTGTCCAGTGCTACAATAAGACTTTATAATCTCCACTATAAAACGGCAATTTACCTTGGTGCAGGTTGAGTAAAAGTAAAAGTAGCAGTCATCTCCTTTATTGGACATATTGTACAGTGGGTTAGTTGAAAACAAGAGTTCTGTTGGATTTTAGGAACTTTACCTAAAAAAAAAAATAAATAATATTAAAACAATATACGCAATTAGATAAAGTTTACATTTAAACATACATTCACTGAAAATATAAAAAATGTGATGCCGTTTTATAAAGTTTTAAAAAGGTCAATAAAAAAATTAATTTCTTTTAACTCATGCAATAAACTGCTCTCTGAGCACTCCCTTATCAGAGTCACTGATACTTCTCGCATCTATAAAATTGGCAAGCACATGTTATATAGGGGAAAGCAGACTGAATGAGGAGCCAGAGAGTTACATTAGAGTCGATTTCTGCACGAGTATAGTATAGTGTCCCTTTAAAGGGTATGTCCACCCCTAAAATGGATTTTTAATATGCTGCTCCCCCATGTCTCCCAGCCCCAACCGCATAAATATTTTTTCAGAAAGCCCCCCCAAACTCTTACTTACCTCCCCTCATTCCTCCGCCGCACTGCCGGCCCTCTGCTACGAGAATGCAAGCAGAGGGGCGGGACCGGCAGTCGCGGTCACACGGACGCGGCTGCCGGTCATTCAGTGCAGCGGAGGAAAGCGGAGAGGTAAGTAAGAGTTTGGGGAGCTTTTTGAAAAAAAAAAAATATGCGGTTGGGGCTGGGGGACATGGGGGAGCAGCATATAAGGGGGATTGACGCTAGGGGGTGGGATAGTAGAACGGGAGGGAGAGGGAGGGGGGAGGGAGGGGGGAGAAGGGCTGCAGTGCGCATGGCAAATATCTACGGAGGGGGGGGGGTTTACAGGAGAACCCTATGGAGCTGGGAGGGATGAGGTAAGGATTAAACTACACATACATGGTGGGGCCAGTAGTTGGGGGGGATTATAGTTTGGGGGTGGACATGCCCTTTAATATTTCAGACATTAATTGCATGTTCCATGGAAAGCAACAAACAGCATCACATTTTGTCTTAGTAAAAAAATGCAAAACCAAACCAGTAAAGTTTGGTTAATATCGAGACCTACTTGGCAAGCCATATCTCTAATTTAAAAAAGAAAACAGAGAGATATGAAGCAATTCCCTTGTTTAAGGTTTATATACCATAAAAATATAATGTAATGCTGAAGCACACAAAAGATACAGCCTTAAGTTAAAAGATTTATTCAATAATTTTTATTGTGTTTTTCATATTTGAACAAAAATTAATTACATAAATACAAAACGTTTCTGGTATAATATATATAGTATTTGAGGTTGAATAAAGAAATATGTCCATCCAGTCCAACCCATCTAGCAATATCCTCATTTCCTGCCTAACTGTTGATCCAGAGGAAGGCAAAAAAAAAACCACCAAATTTATGAAGGGAAAAGAATTCCTTTCTGACTCCAAGTGGCAATCGGAAATTTCCCTGGATCAACTCTACTTTATGTATCAACACCAGTAACTGCAACATGCTTGTTTGCAGAAACTCATCCAGCTTTTTTTTTTTTTTTTAACTGACCAATGAACCTGCCATGACAACGGCCACTGGAAGACAGTTCCATAGCTTTCCGTTCTCACAGTGAAAAACCCTTTCTGAACTTGAAGCCTAAACCTTTTTTTTCAAGTCTTATGGGATTGGCCACGTGTCCTCTGACATGCTCTATTGGTGAACAATTCCCCAGATAGTTTACCGTGTATAAATACATTAACAGGCCATACAATAATCATATCCCCACGCATGTCAGTACCTTTTCTCCAATGTACATAATTGTAACTTTTCCAGTCTCTCGTCATATTCAAGCTCCCCCATCCCCTTATTGATTTAGTTGCCCTTCTCTGAACCCTTTCCATTTTAAAAAATGTCCTTTTTGTACACAGGATTACAAAATTGCACTGCATATTCCAAATGAGGCCTTACCAATACTTTGTAAAGAGGGTACTTCAGAAGAGAATGTTTCATTTACTTTCAGATAGGTACAATAGAGAAATGCATTGCACACATTTTCGGCATTCAATCTGCACACATCTCCTAAAAATTTTTTAAAATCTGCCAGCTCTCTCACAGATTGCATCCATTGCATACTTTTAATAGTTACATTATATGAAACAACATAGTACAGAGCAGCAGAGGGAGGATAATGAAGTTAAACCGATCTTGTCACAGCTCAGTGCAACGCACTTTCTCAATTTGTGTACCTATCTGAAAGTAAATTAAAACTACACTATTCTGAGGTGAATGAAACCTCAAAGAGCATGTCAGCCCAAAATATTATTCTAATGTTTTTTGGGCTGCTTTATTACTGATCATGCCTCTTTCCTTGCTGCAATCTGAGCCTGCATTCCAGAGTAATAATGAATAAAGTTGTCTGTAAATCAGTGAGCAGGGCTAAAATTCCCTGTAAAATGTTGCTGCCTCCAGTCCAGGGGTGGGCAATTAAATTTTCAGGGGCCCACATGAGGAACATGAGTCGTGAGGTGGCCACTGGATTAAACTTGGTTCTCATTATAGAGATTGCAGAACTGGATTTTTGATAAACAGCAAAGGTTAACCTTTGTCAAATCTGTACTGTTCTGACCTGATGAAGAGGTCAGTCCTTTTAAAAAAATGTACTGTGATACTTTTTTAATATCTCCTTCAAACAGTTTGCTGATCAGTAAGTAAAGCATGCTGTTACCAGCTGCTGTCTGTTACTATCTCCCTTCATGCAATCAAATGGATCAGCAAACAGTAGAGGAGAGAGAAACTTTCCCCACCACATAAATTCCACCATATCACCATTAACCTAAAGGTGGCCATAATCATGAGATATTCTTACCCGGCGAGCGCTCACACAGGAAAGTTCTCCCGATCGTATATTTGACCGACATGCAATGCAAAATACCATTCATTTTGCGATCGCATGTCGGTCGAATGTAAGACGGGAGAAGCGGGTTCCGGCAGGATCGAAGGAAGGAACATTGCGTGAGCCTCGGTCGGGTAAGTAATATCTCATAGATGTATGGCCACCTTTACTCTTCCTAAATCAAAGTGACCAGCACACACAGCATGGAATTTATTTACTAAAAAAATTACAATACACAGCCTAATTCTACATAATTATAAAAACAAATCTTTATTTCAGATGGATAACCTTTTGGATGGTAATATATTTTCATTAAAAAGCATTTTGTTTAAAAAAAATCCGATTAAATTATTATTATTTTTTTTTTTTTAAATCATGATTTTATCCACCCTGTTGCTGTAGCTGGAATGGTTTGACAGTTGTGGTCGAAGCTTGAGCAAAACAAGTATATATTGAAGTCATGCAGCAACACACATACTCAGAGTAATAAGTCACCGAACTGTCATTACTACTTACTTATATAGACTTAGGGCTAGGCACACTAACGCATTTTTTGCGCAGGTGACTGCGCATGAGATTTTAGTTAAAATGGGGAATCACGGGAACACAAAAATTGCCGCAATTTCCGATGCGCATGCGGTTGGCATCCATTTGTGTTTTGCGTGCACCCACATCCACAATCCTTGTATTGTACATAATTAAATAAAAGGTCATAATCTGAAAAGGTATATTGAATATTTAGTTAAAGGAGAATTAAACCCAAGAAAATCAAAGTTTAAGTTAGAAAAGTACTTGCCTACATCCATCTCCACATGGAAGATTCCATTCGGGCTTTTCTTTCCTCTATGAGCTCATTTTAATAGTTGTTGTTCCCCAAATCTGAAGCTGACATTTTCCCTGCTGCCAGTACTTTTGCCTGATACATTTCTTGCACATGTGTGAATTCCACTCTTACCTATTAACCCCTATGTGAGGAATATATTAAATCATCAATATTCAATTGGTGGTGCAGCTGATATCACTTTCCTAGTAGCAGTTGTAGGAGTGATGTATATAGGTTCGGGTATTAGTGTGTCCGGTTATGAAATAATGTATTTTTTGCAAGTTATTGCATGTTTCAGACGTACTCGACTACTGAGGAAGGACAGGTGGGTCAGAAACATGTAGCACACATGTTTTACAATAACCTGCACTATTCACAGTAAACAGACCTGTGTCTTTGTATGTTTACCTATGGAGGGCCATATATAAAAACTTGCAATCTACCGCAGGTATTGTTACTGTACGACCGTGGCAGTAGGATACACATGTTTGTAACTTACAGTAAGGATATTACGGGCGGTATAGATTTACGATAGTGATCATAATTAACGATCACCAAAGAAGGCGATACCACACCTTTAAATAGGCCCGTATGTGAGGTTCTCTAGCTTTCGTCAGCTGCAGCAATATAGTGAGAAGGGTAGCTTCTTAAGGGGATGTGGAGGTTAGAAGATATGTTTTTATACAACCACAATGGTGCAGAACTGTAGGGGGAGGATGTGAAGTGAACCTGATCTTTAGCACCAGCTCTGTGCAATGCATTTCACATCAGTGTACCTTATTAAAGGAATGCTGGAGGGTAGGAAGAATGTGTTTTTTGATCCAGCTGTTTGTATAAAAACAACAAGCTGTAGTACAGAGTAAGCTTAGAAATGCATTGCCAGAGCGTGCTAAGATCGGGTCATTATATTATCCTCCACTACAGCACTGCACCATGTTCAATGTACGTATCTAATCAGTGTACAAATAAAGGGAAATGGTGGAGGGTATGCCACTTGCAGCTCTGCAAATGTTGTTATTAATGTACATATAATAGGAATTATTGGAGGGAATGCCAATTAAAGGGGTTATGGTTAGAGGAATGCAAACATGTTCTATAAAATTAATGCAGCAGAGGGCTGCCGGTGGGAAGTTTTGCATAAACAAATCACTCTTCCAACTAGGGTTCCCACCTTTGCCTTTAAGACGCCGAAAACATATACAGGGCCTGTGCATTAAAAGTTCTTATCGTTAAAAATGGTGCAAATTTTGCCCCAACCAATGCATAAGAACTTTTATCAGATTGTCCTGATAATACCTACACAACAAATGGTGTTAGTATTTTCTTAGAAGCATTGATGCAGGCTGATACCGTTTGTAGTTAATGCAATGGTACTTGCACTGCAACACAGTGAAGATTTAATATGTGTTCAGGTCTTAAAGGCAAAGGTGGCCTTTGCCTTTACACAACAGGCTCCAACATTCTCTTTAAAATGCATTGCACAAGCTGTACGTGTCAATATGCTGGCACCTGCCAGCTCTGAGCCGTTATGTTTTCATAAGTGTCCCTGTAAAGTGTCTGCATCAATTCTACTGGGGTTGCTACCTTTCCTTTAAGACACAACACTTAGGGCTATGCTCCCAATAGCAAGTTTTTTAATTTTAGTTTGCGATCGATTGTGCTAGTGGGAGTGCAGGCATTATAGCCTATGGGACAAGCCCCTCATCACCATGCGTTTCCGCTGTGCTATTGGAGTGCATGCGATCACCATATTTGGTATGTATTGCATGTGCTCTGCTAGGGTCCAATGTGGAAGCGCAACACCCAGCATGGAAGCGAGCACGATCACGTATTATTGCGAACGGTTTCCTGACTTCACCTGTGTTTAATACATGCTGTATGGCTAAACTGAATAATGGATACAAAACAAAGAAGCCTAGTGCACATCCAACTAATATTTGCTTACATTTAACGTTACCAGTGTGAAAAGCCTGCCAGTGATTAAAGAATTAGTTCAATAACAGTTTGCTTTACTCCACCGTGACGTTTGGCCAAGTATGAACTAACTGCTTAAAATTCACTGGCAGGCTTTTAAGTCGCCATTTACTGGTACGTTAAATGTAAGCAAATAGGTGGATGTGCACTAGGCTTCTATGTTTGTATATATTTAAATTGATTTGGTCTTAGGGGCCACTCTGTGTGGATGTATCTATCCATCTTTTGTATGTATTTTGCTTGTTGCATTGGAGGTTTGACTAAACTGAAAAATTGAAAAATGGACAAATTCAGGGCAAATGCATATTAATGGCGTGCGATTGTGTGTGTGCAATTCAGGTTGCATTCGTGTGGCCATGCCCAATGTACAGCAATACATACACTAATAAATGGTAGAGTGCAGAAATAACCACATAAAACACAGTCTTGCAGAATGCTCACAAATATAAAGGGTTACAAGTTGCCTTCCTAAATACATATGAAAGGGTTAACACCTTCCCCCACTCTGTTTTGAGCAGGAAAAATCGCTAATAATATTCAGCATAAGGGGAGTGCGAAAACAAACACAAGGTAGCTAGTTCACATGTGCAGAAGGAATTTGTGTCCAGGACCACCAGGAAGAGGCAACACTAGAAGCCAGCCATGAATCATAGATTGCCAGTACTCAGAAATGTTCTATAAATGATTTCTACCACTAAGAGGCTGAATCAGAGGTGTGAAACAAATGGTTTTACGAAGTGACAGTTATAGGAATCTGTTGACTACCTTATATTTTGGGTTTAGTTCTCCTTTAAATATTGCAGAAAGTTCTAGTTTTATGTATGCTTTTAAAATGTTTTGGAATGAGTTATGGTTATCATAACTTCAGACTTGCAATATACTACACATTTATATATAAGTACTAGCAAAAGTGTGCCCGTTGGTTGCACAGTGGGAAATATGGGGTGTATGTTTAGCTATATGTGGATACAGATGATATAAAATCTTTATACAAACTACTATAAAATTTAGGGATTTGTAACAAAAAATAAGCAAGATGTTGAAAATAAAAAAAAAGAAATCCAAAGAAATCTTGGTTCTATTGTGTCACACCCCTAAATGAATATTTTACACAAAAGGGAAACCTATTTAGGTGTACCCTAATAGGTATTAGAGGGGACATATATACCCACATCGTTTGGATTGTAATGGTAGTGTCAGTGCTTTAGAAATACATGTTAAATATACATAAGTGCAGCATATCATCGTAGATAAGACAGACATTATCCATCTTATATTTGTTGTATACCTATCACATTTTTGTTTGTTTATGAATTTGTTTGATAATCTATACAGAAGATATGTAAATCCAGGGTTTGAGAGATGGGCGAAACTGTTAAAATCCATTCCCCCGTGGACCTGGAAAATGGTCTAGGAAAAACGTCATACATCCAGAAGTTTAAACAAAATACTTTCCTCACGATCGAACGGTTTTTTCAAGATACGCATTCTATTTTTGAGGCTCACTGAAATTTAGAAATTGAAGGGTGATGCACCAACGGGCGCATCGCTCACTGATCTGGAGTTTAAGTCACGCTAACCAATGTTGTATGTTAACTCCTTCCTTCTTTGCGGCGGCTGCATGGCTAACGCGAAGTTAACAGCGCAGCCGCCGCAAGAGATGTTATATGACAAAATCGGCATTTTATTTCGGACGAAATAGAAACAGCGTCAGGTAGAGATGTTACGAGCGGCCACTATCGGCATATAACATCGCCGGGCTGTTGCATCCCGTTAGAATTTTAAAGGAATTTACGAAAATTTTGTAAAAATGATAAGTTACTTACTGTAAAAAGGTTCTGGGACCTGAAATGGTCTGGGGAACAATAATCAGATTCTTTCAATCAGAATTGGTTACAATCAGATTTTTTCAAAAAAAACTGATTTCTGAAGTCTAATTGTAACCAATTCTAATTGGAAAAGAATCTGATTGTTATACTAACTCAATCAGAATCTTTCTTAAAGAATCTTAAATGTAACTAATTTGGTTAGAAATAATTTGATTGGTAGTAACAATAGATTTCTTCAGAAAGATCTGATTGTATCCATTCAGAATTGGTTACAATCACATACTTTCAGAAAAGATCTTATTAGTAGCTTTCCGGAGAATCTGATTGTAACTAATCAGAATTAGTTACAATCAGATTCTTTTAGAAATACCTGATGGTATACTAACAAATTAGACTTTCTGAAATAAGCGGATTGAAAACCAATTCGGATTAGAAAAGAAGTGATTGTAGTAAAGCAATCAGTACCCGAAGGGATCTGATTGTATCTAATCATAATTGGTTACAATCAAATACTTAAGAAATAATCTTATTGGTATTCTTTCTGGAAGAACGTATCGAACCAATTGTGATTGGAGGAAAGAATCTGTTTGGCTACACTAACCAATCAGATTCTTTCTGAAAGAATCTCATTGTAACCAATTCTGATGGAAAATAATCTGAAACCAATCAGAATTGGTTACAGTCAGATTTCTTTTAGAAATAATCCGATTTGTACACTAACCAATCAAATTCTTTTCTAATCAGAATTGGTTACAATTCAGATTCTTTCAGAAAGAATCTAATTGTCTTTTCCCCAGACCATTTTCCAGATCGCCAAAACTATTTACAGTAAGTTACTCTATAATTTTTACAAAATTTTCAAAAATACCTTAAAATTTCTTGAATTTCTTTTCAAAAAAATACCTTAAAATTTTCTTGAATTTTCGAACGTATCTCGAAAAAATCTGCAAAGGAAATTCCCGCAAAATCCGTGAATCACGGAAATCCATATGAGGAACTGGGTTCTGATCAGAATCCGGTCCATCTCTATTCTTGATCTATTTATTGTAACGTTATATAGAGTGGTATTAGTTCAGTAGAAACACCACAGGAAATAATAGTGCAGAGTTAAATCAATCTTCCCCCTAAATTTCCAACCAATAATAGATCAATAGGAGATCCATGTATTATCTAAAATGTCAATCTGTTTCAATACTCAACCTCCCCATTAACTCACAGCTGTCACCAGGGATTCTGTTAGAGAGGGATCACTACTGGTAAATCTGAGGTCCTGACATGCATCTTATTAATTTTATCAGTTCAGGACACAGGTAATGGCATCTATGGGGTCTATTGCTTAAATATGTAATAAACCATTAAAAACTCATTCGTCTCCGAGAAATGGGCATGGAGATGTTTTCCTTTCAGTCCCCTATCATTATATATATATATATATATATATATCTGCTGGAAGACAGTTCCACAGTTCACCGTTCTGACTGTAAAGAAACCTTTCCTAACTATGAGAGATGAAACTTCTTTTCTTCCAACCTTAAAGGATGTCCACGAGTCCTTGAATGACCTATTAGTAAACAATGCCACCAGAGTGTCATTGTATGACCCATTAATATTGTATAAGGTTATCATGTTCCCACGCAAACGTTGTTTCTCCAATGTAAACAGCCCTAATTTGTCTAATCTGCCGGCATATTTAAGCCCCTCCATTCCTCTATTAATTTGTTGCCCTTCTCTGAACAGCTCAAATTCCAAGATGTCCCTTTTGTATATGGGATTCAAAAATGCCACCGCATATTCCAAATGAGGCCTACCAGTGTCTTGTAAAGAGGGAGAAAATATTTTTCTTTCTTGAATCTATTCCTCTCTTATACAAGACAATATCTGCTAGCTCTAGCCGTTAGACCTGGCATTGTTTGCTACAGCTAAGTCTGTTATCAACCAGAACCCCCAAATCGTTTTCATTACAGATGCACTCAACACAGTTATTTATGGTGTAGGTGGCACGGTATTATAAATCCCAATGCATCACCTTACATTATCATATTGAATCTCATCTGCCATTCTGTACCCATTTTGATAATCTATCTAGGTCTGCTTGCAGCACTTGCACATCATTTGAAGTAGTCCATTTACCACCACTCTCTGTTTGCGGTCCAATAACCAGTTCTCTATCCATGAACAAATGTTTTTCAGGCCAACAGTCCTCAGTTTTACATTAGTCGCCTATGTGGCACAGTATCAAAAGCTTTTGCAAATCCAAATATACCACATCCACTGCGGTGCCTGAATCTAACTCTTACTCGTTCTTCATAAAAACCAATTAAATTTGTCTGGCATGATCTATTTCTCATAAACCATGCTGACGACTACTAATAAGATGAGCTCTGGAGACAAAGTCAAGGATATGATCCCGTATCAAAGTTTCCAGCACCTTCCCTACCACTGATGTTAGGCTTACAGGTTTATAGTTTCCAGGCTGTGAATGACTACCTTTTTTTGAATATTGGTATTACATTGGCTTTTTCCAATCCAGCGGCACATCCCCAGACCCAAGCGAATCTGAAAAGATTAGGAAACAGTGGTCTAGATAGAACTGAACTAAGTCTTTTAAAATATGAGGTTGCAAACTTGGTCCTGGGGCTTTATTGATATAACTTTGTTAATTGTTTCCGTACCATATCCTCTGTTGCCAATGTGAATACTCTTCATTTCTTCCCTGCATTTTTATTACAATCCCTACTGTAAGGACAAGGATTTTCAACAGTAAAAACCGATGTAAAAAAGGGTTTAGCAGATTAGCCTTTTCGGAATCCTCTACACCACCTCAGCCCCATTATTAATGGTCCCACATTCTCAGTCCCATCATTTACCTTTATATACTTAAAAAGATTTTGGGGTTGGGCTTGCTTGGTTCGGCAATCCGATTTCATTTTCTATTTTAGCATAGTTTAACTGCTTTCTTGCACTCTTTATCAGCTTTTGTACTCCCTGTAAGCCTGTTCTGTTCCTCGTTTTCAAAATTTTTAAAAGCCCTTTTCTTTTTTTCCATTTCCTTTTACCTTGGCATGCAGGAGAGGACCTCATTTTTTTACACTTGTTCCTAAGTACGATTTAGAAATGTAATAGTTTAATAGCCCTTTAGAAGTGGTCCACATCTGTTCTGTATCTTACCTAGAAACAATTTTTCCCCCAGCTATGAGCAGGAGTGATTCATTTAACAGCGTAAAATTAGCTTTCCTAAAGTAAAAGTTTTTGTTAACCAGTGCACTTTTTTGCAACCTATATAAAGACACTATATCATGGTCACTATTCCTAAGCTTCCCATTACCTTATCTCCAAAATGAGCTCAGGGTTATTAGATATCACCAGATCCAACAAAGCATTCTGTCTAGTAGGACTTCTACCATCTGTGACAGAAAATGCTCATATAGGAAATTAAGAACTTTATACCTTTTGAGGTGCTGGCAGTTCCCTTACTCCAATCTATGAGGGTAGTTAAAATCCCCCATAACCAGAACATGCCCCATACCAGCAGCCTTCGCAACTGCATAGGAGATTCATTTCCACCTCCTCCCCGGCATTTGGGCTTATAACTTACCCCAACAATTAATTTACCCACCTTCTTGCTTCTGTACACAGTTCCACCATATTGTTTCTGCCATATCGTTTACCTCCCCATCTATTCCTCATAAATTTGGCTTCAATTCCTGTTTAACCATACATACATACTCCTCTCCTTTCTTTTAACTCTGTCATGTCTAAAAAGGAGTATCCTTCAATATTTACTGTCCAGTCGTGAGAATCATTAAGCCATGATTCTGCTATACCAATTACATTTTACCTTTCCTTAAAGCTATTATTTCAAGTTCCCCGGTTTTTCCAGCCAGACTTCTTGCATTTGTAAACATACATTTAGATTATCAATTGATACTTCCATACATGGTCGTACATGCCTCCTTATCCTCTATGCTCCCCCCTCCCCCTTCTCCTCTGTTGTGTAATAGCCCCCTGATCCCTAACTCTCTATTACCCCTGTGTAGTTAACATACCTCCCCCCCCCATATCTAGTTTAAAATCTCCTCCAACCCCACCCTAGCCATCTTCTCCCCCAAAACAGCTGCACCATCACCATTGAGGTGCAATCCGTCTCTACTAAAAGCCTGTAGCAACAGAAAAGTCACCAGTTCTCTAAAAACCCAAACCCCATCTCCTTACACCACTCCCTTAGAAACGCATTATACGCCTGAGCTCCGTGCTTCCCTAGCGTAGCACGTGGCGTCGGTAGTATTTCTGAATCACTACCCTTGAGGTCCTTGCTTTTAACTTAGCCCCTAATTCTCGGAAATCATTTTAAGGACCTCACCTCCACCTCGAACTTGTTCATGGCACCAATGGAACCAAGACCGCTGGATCACTCCCACCCCCCACCCCAATAATCTGTCTACTCGATCCACCACATGTCGAACCCTAGCACCAGGCAGACAACACATTGTACGGCATGCAGGGTTTGGCGACAGATTACCCCTATCTACCCTTTTAATAATGGAGTCCCCTCCACCTGCCTATCCTTCCTAGCCCTCAGTTCTCACTCCTTGTATTGGAGGAGGCCGTCCCCTGGGTGCACAAGGGAAAGGCCCGCTCCATACATGCTGCTCTGAGCCATCGTCCTCCGCATCTTCGCCTAACACAGCAATCTGCTGGGATCGACCAGCTGGGAAGAAGCGTCCTATCCTTCCGTCCCCTACTTCCCTGTGACCCTTACAAATCTATCTTCCTTTACCACCTTATCTGTTCCTGCATTTTCCCCAGGTTTGCCAAGCCCCTGCAATGCTGCAAGTTTCCCCTTTAGATTTTGGCCTCAGATTCCAAATGGCAACCCACTCACATCTGACACATACATAGGTCCCCTGGGCGGCTGCTCCAAGATCCCATACATGCGGTAGGATGCACATTGCGTGGCCCCACCAAAACTGCCATACTACGTAGCAATACACACCAAACAGCACAGAGAAAGAGCAATACACAAAGAAACAGCAATACACAGCGTGAGTGAAACAGCAGTCTTGTTCTTAACCCCTTTCTTGTTCTAAACGCTTTTGTTCTTACGCTTTTCCCTTAAAAACAGTAGATCTCCAGATGTTTGAAAACTACAACTCTTAGTATTCCTATACAAGCACTCTGTAGTTAGGGAATTCTGGAATTTGTAGTTTCCAACATTGGAGATATACTGGTTGCCTATCCTGATATATAGATATCCCTTCCTGTCCAGCAAACAGCAGCTCTCCTTTTAGTCTATTGAGAGGGTGTGGGTGGGGTTAGGTGAAAGTGAGAAGAATATTTTTACTAAGACTGTCACATGTTTTACAAAGGAAGTGTCATATAGGTCTTGCAACTTCCTATTATAAATTCTTTTATTCACTAACACTGCTTTCAATCTAATATTAAGCACACCATTGGATAACACTAAAAGGTAAGTGATAAATATGTTCCTTTTTAAGCTTACATTGCTCCATGTAAAACTCCCTAGGGTGTGGTTAACACTCCATTTTGAAGATTCCATTAGTGGGGACTATGCAAGTACTTATCTATCTATTTTGCCTTATTTACATTTCTATATACTTTAATGTCATTACTATATTTGTTAATATTGATATAGCTATTTATTTAGTGCTTAAACACCACATAACATTGTCCCGATGTATATTACTTTTACCTACCCCCACCAACATAGTACTGCCAAAAAACCTAATGATCCCCATGAATTTATAAGTTTATTTATATAATATAAGGGGTGTGCATATTCTCTTCAAAGGTTTTGTCATCCTTGCCACAAACCACCCCCTACACCCTTCTACCCTCAATACCCAACCCCTTATGTCTTCCCCAAAAACATATTCATTTTTACTGCGTTTATTCGTCCAGGAGAGACAAGGGAAATTATGACCAGCGTGTAATAGATTGGTCAGTTTATGGACATGGGGTATAATTGTGTAAAAATACTGTTTTTAAATGTGGCTTACATTTACCCTCAAATATTTGAAACTGACCATTTGAAATGAATGCGATTTTAAGGTGTGCTTACAAGTCCTGGGATGTGTATCGGGTAGCTACTGTTTTGGTGTTATTCAATTTAAATCCTGATAGGAGGCAAAAGGTTTCTATGTTTTATATAAAGATGTAGCGAGATTAATAGCGGTGTTAGAATGAGTAAGGTGTCATCAGTGAACAGTGAAATTTGACTCCATATTTCCCACTTTTATACCATGTATATCGTTAGGAGGAGTAGTGTATAGATTCTGCTAGGGGCTGCATGCAAAGAGAAAACAGAAGTAGGGAAATTGGGCACCCTTGTCTCATTCCATTCTTAATATATTTGTTCTGATGGGATCCCCTATTGTGTACTCTAGCTGTCGGTTTGGTAGAGACTGAGGGTTGCTGTTATATACTTTTGGGGAAACCAAATTTCTCTAATACCTGTTTAAGGTATGACCAATCCACTCTATCAAAAGCCTTCTCTACTTCTAGTAACATAGTTATTGATGTTGAATAAAGAATTCGTCCATCGAGTCCAACCTATTCACCCTCTTTTTTTTTTACCCTACCGAACAGTTGATCCAGGGGAAGGCAAAAAAAAAAAAACAACAAAAAACCCGTAAATAGGGGGTGGGTGGAAATTCCTTCCTGACTCCAAACGGCAATCAGAAAGTATCCTGGATCAACCAGATCTATATGTATTAATACCGGTAATTCTCAATATTTTTAGTTTTAGAAACGTATCCAGGCCTTTTTTAAAGCTATTTAATGAACTTGCTATTACCACATCTGCTGGATTCAGTTCCACAGTTCACCGTTCTTACTGTAAAAACCTTTCCTAACCTGAACATGAAGCTTCTTTTCTTCCAACCTTAAAAGGGATGTCCACGAGTCCTCTGATAGTGAACAATGCACCAGAGAGTTCATTGTATGGCCTATTAATATATTTGTATAGGTTATCATATCCCCACGCAAATGTTGCTTCTCCAAAGTAAACAGCCCTAACTTGTCTAATTGCATAGTCAAGCCCTCCATTCCCTTATTAATTTAGTTGCCCTTCTCTGAGCTGCTTCCATTTCCAAGATGTCCTTTTGTATATGGGATTCCAAAACTGCACTGCATATTCCAAATGAGGCCTTACCAGTGCCTTGTAAGGGGGAGAAATAATATCTTTCTCTCTTGAATCTATTCCCCTTTTTATACAAGACAATATCTTGCTAGCTCTAGCCGTTGCTACCTGGCATTGTTTGCTACAGCTAAGTCTGTTATCTTCCAGAACCCAAAATCTTTTCCATTACAGATGCACTTAACACAGGAGTTATTTATGGTGTAGGTGGCACAGGGATATTAAATGATTATTAAATCCCCCTTACATTTATAAACATTGAATCTGATCTGCCATTCTGCTGCCCATTTTGATAATCTATCTAGGTCTGCTTGCAACACTTGCACATCATTTGAAGTTTCCAAAGCTCTGCATAGTTAGTGTCATCAGCAAACACAGAGACCTTGCTCTCAAGCCCCCTACTAAGTCATTTATAAACAGATTAAAGGAAGCGCCCCCAGTACAGAACCCTGAGGCACTCCGCTTAAGAGTTTTAGTCCATAAGATGTAGCTCCATTTATACCACTCTCCGTTTGCGATCGAATAACCAATTCTCTATCCATGCACAAATGCTTTCTACTGGGCCAACAGTCCTCAGTTTATACTAGTCGCTATGGGCACAGTATCAATAGCTTTACAAAATCCAAGTATACCACATCCACTGCTGTGCCTGAATCTAAATTCTTACTCGCTTCTTCATAAAAACCATTTGTCTGGCATGATCTATTTTCATAAATCATGCTGACTATTACTAATATGATGAGCTCTGGAGACAGAGACCTTACCTACCACTGATTTAGGCTTACAGATCTATAGTTACCAGGCTGTGAACGACTACCTTTTTTGAATATTGGTATTAATTGGCTTTTTTCCAATCCAGCAGCACATCCCCACACCAAAGTGAATATGAATAGATGAGAAACCGTGGATAGAACTGGACTAAGCGCTTTAAAATCCATGGATGCAATCCATTAGGTCTGGGGCTTTATTGAATTAACTTTGTCTAATTGTTTCGTACTATATCCTCTATAGCCAATGTGAATACTCCTCATTTCTACCCTGCAAATTATCACAATCCACAAAAGAAAATGCTCATATAGGAAATGTAAGAACTTTATAACTTTTGAGGTGCTGGCAGTTCCCTTTACTCCAATCTATGTCAGGGTAGTTAAAATCTCCCATAACCAAAACATGCCCCATACCAGCAACCTTCGCCAACTGCATATGGAGATTCATTTCCACCTAATCCCTGGCATTTGGCAACTTATAACATACCCCAACAATTAATTTACCTACCTTCTTGCTTTCTGTACACAGCTCTACCCACATTGTTTCTGCCAAAATCGATTATGTCCCCATCATTCCATCTTTAGATTTGGCTTTCAATTCCTGTTTAACATACCGGTACATACTGGTCCTCCTTTCTTATAACTCTGTCATATCTAAATAAGGAGTATCTTCATATTTACGTCCATTTAGAATCATTTGCAATGTTTCTGCTATACCAATTACCTTTCGTTTAAAGCTATTAGTTTCTGTTCCCCGATTTTTCCAGCCAGAGCTTGCATTTGTAAACATACATTTTAGATTATCATTGATTTACTTTAAATCAATACTTTAGTTTAAAATCTCCCCAACCCCCTAGCCATCTTCTCCCCCAAAACAGCTGCACCATCATCGAGGTGCAATCCGTCTCTACTAAAGAGCCTGTAGCCAACATAAAAGTCAGCCAAGTTCTTTAAAAAACCCAAACCCCATCTTTTACACCAACTCTCTTAGGCACACGCATTTATACTTCAAAAATATATGCTGGAATCTTTTAGAGTGAGCTGACTGTGTGAAGGCCTTCCGGATATTATCCGTGGTTTGTCTGCCCGATACAAAGCCAGTTTAGTCGTAATGGACTAAGTTCGGGAGTATATGCTTCAACCAATTAGCTAACATCTTGGAAAATATCTTTATATTTAGTTTTATTCGAGAGATTGGCCTGTAATTGGTGGCCTGAGTGGTGTCCCTATCCGATTTGGGGAGGACAATGATCTTTCACAGCCTATTGTAGTAGCATTGCCTTAATAACCTAACATATAAACAAATATTTGTCATTCCCAGGTTAATTAGAGAAATGGGGGGGAACATGCAAAGTATTATCCTTTATATACTCTTTCATAAAGATCTAATTTGCTTCAGAGCACTTTTTAAAAACGGATAACTGCTTTTTATTTCAGTATTAAATCCTTGGTATACCTGCCCGGCTTTACCACTAGGACTTGCAAGTGAGCACCTTCATCCCAACTATTAATAGTGGCTGTCATTTCAAATTGTTCTAGCCAATCTGAATTGGACAGATTTAAAAATAGGTTTGGCAATTGGGCCTGGGAGGGTTACGGAGTATATTGGGGCATTTCATCTGAAGGTACAAGGACAGGAGGATTTAAATCAATACTTTCAGTAGCAGCCTCCACAGCTCCATACAGAGAACAAATATAAAGAAAGAGAAAACAGGCAGAATAAATGGTTACCAGCTCTGTGCCACCAATTTGTGCCAGATCACCTGCTTATGGAATGATTATGATTATGGGTAGCATGGCACACAGTGTGTGTGTTACTTTGATGGTCTGGCACAAAGAAGACCGTGCACTTACCTTCTATAAACAATATAAACCAGTTTTAATTGCATTAAAAGTATTGCAATGATTTAATAACAAAACATTAACAGTTTCCTACATAACTTATGCAGTAATGGAGTAGTCCCTGCCTATGGTGCACCAGTTTAAATATTGACCACACCTGTATATTGTGTGTCCTTGTAAGTTGGCATGCACTTATCTATTTTTGTATCCAATAATCTGTCCTCCCAACATTGGTAACATGATCTTAACACAGGATTTGTGTTGCATTCAATATCACTTCAACAGATCAGTCCCAGCAGGGGCACACACCACACACTTCAACTACTTTCACTTTCTCCCTCCTAGCCATGAGAGCAGGGATGTCCTGCAGGCTGGAGCTTTGGTATATATGTCCATACATACAAATCACGTCCTGTGTAGAATACAGAATTTTTTGGGGGGATTGGCTATGACTGCTACATGTTTTACAAAACAGCACATCATTGATTTTATATTGACATTACCACTGGCAGTACACACATACTTAAACCTTTCCTCATGTAATATCCTATAACCCCCACCTCATTGATAGCTCCTAAAAATTCAATGCAATCTCCTATGAGGATTAAATATATTTTATATCATTTATTAAGAATAGCGGCCCAATTGACACATATGATTAGTTGGACTGCTCATCTGATGCCCCTAGATGGGCTGAAATTGAAAATGATTTGTTTTCCCAACACATATAGACACTATAGCATGGATACTTGCAAGCAAAAGAAAAATACCACCCACCCCTAGTCCATATGTCTCCTACTCTAAAATTATTGGACAGAATAAACTTTTACTGACTAATCACCCATCAGGAAAAGCGGCTTTCCTGAACGAACGCAGCGGCCACCGAATGTTTGGGTCAGCCGAACGATGGTTGTAAATATCCTCGGCCACAGTCGAGTGAAACGCACAGTCCCGAACGTCCTCCCTATGCTGTGTATATGCGGGCATAGGGAGAATGATCAGGACTGTGTGTATCCTGATCTTTGAAAAATGACAAGACAGGACCTGCATTTTTCAAAAATCTGTCATGTGTGTACCCCATCTTTAACACCTGTCCTAAATTCATAACTGGTTATCTTGACTAAAATTTCAATAAATAAAGAAAATTTACTTACTATACCCACACTATGTATTATAAATTAACTAGAATGTAAATTTTAATTAAATACCTCTAAAAGGTCTTTTCAACTTTTTTTTAATTTAAAGCTAGAAATGAACTCCACTACAAATAATAACTGATTTTGAAAAAAAATGGTCTATGCCACTCTAGTAATAGAGGCAATATATAGAATGTTATAGCCAGAAACATCAAACAGCAAACAATGTTTCCTGGCCATCCTGTGCAGCAATAACATAATGGGTAGCTCCGCCTCCTCCAATCAGAAGAAACAGACTGAACTGAAGACTATAAATGGCTCTCCTCCTCCTCCTTGGTGTAGTCTGTTTTCTGTCTCCAAAGATCAACATGTGTGTGTGTGTGTGCCTTGCGCCCGCAACCTTTCCGGCCTCTGCCTGCTTCTCCTCTGGCCGATGTCCTGACTGTGATCGCCGAGCGCTTCTCAAGCAGGAACCACTTAATCCTGGTATGACGGCTCCTTCCGCATCTTCTTTCGCGCGCGCGCCGTGACGTGGCGCGCTGCGTCGTGACGTCGGCGCGTATGCGTCTGACGTCACAGGTAGGCGCCAGATGTATTTCTTCGGCGTTCGAGACGGCCGAATTTGCTAAGGCTGCAGATAGCTGCAAAGCCCCTTATCATGGAGCCGGCTGCCGGGAGGTCTAAATCACCTAAGAAAGTGGTAAGAAGAAAGTTTTCTTTTATTTCTGAGAAGCTAACTTAATAACTGTTTTTCTAATACCTGTAGCTTATTTACTAAGCTCTGTATTTCTGTTTCAGCCATGGGAAGAAGAGAGCTAGAATCTCCTCATCTGATGAACAGGAAACTCCCATGTGTCAGGCTTGCACTAATCCTGCATTTAAAGACAAACGCTTATGTGCTGTGTGCATTAAACAGTTTTTTAAAGGGGAAGTGGAACCTGTTCAAGGTAATCAACCTTTTGAGGTACAGTCAGTGCAACCATCGGATATTTTGGGTTGGATCACTCAAGCTGTGGCGCAAGGATTTAAGGAAGCAACCATCTAACTCTAAGCTGCTACAGTTGCGGATTCCCAGCCTGACACAGACAAACATTCCTCTTGGTCAGAATCGTCGTCCGATGACGAAACTGAGGAATCAGGATTTGATTAAGACAAATTCCGTCTTTAATTAAGTCAGTTCGACATACTTTAAAAATCACTGATGACAAACAACCGTCTACTTCGGTACTTTTTCAAAAGAAGAAAATAACTATTTTCCTATTCATCCTGAAGTTGCTGGTTTTGTTTCTTCGGAATGGCAAAAAAAAAAGTCAAGGAGAGTCCTATAGAAAGCAAGTTTGGAAAAATGATATCCTTATCAACCAGATAAGGTAGCTTGTTGGGATAAGCCTCCTTAGTGGACGCCCCAGTAGCCCGTCTCTCAAAGCGAACAGCATTATCGATTGATGATGCTTCAGCATTACGCCATCCCATGGACAGGCGTATAGAGTCTGATTTGAAGAAGAGTTATATTACGGGCGGGGAGGGTGAAGGCTGCTGCATCACTAGTGTCCGTATCTAAATGTCTTTCAATGGACAGACAAGCTGGAAGAATCCTTAGAAATGGAGTGATAGAGACTCTTTATTCGCACTATTCCAAAGTTCAAGCTAGCCACAAATTTGCTTTGGAATCTTCTGCAAATCTAGTGAAGCTTTCGGCCAGGGAATGGCCCATCGGTTTCTTCTAGACGAGCCGTGGCTCAGAACGTGGTTTGTGACACCCCTTCCAAAAACACCTTATGCAAAATTCCCTTTGAGGGGAGAAAGGCTATTTGTAAAGATTGGACGTATCATCTCTAAATCAACTGGTGGTAAAACTAACTTTCTTCTCAGTTAACAGGAAGCCGAGGGAATATAAAAGGCAACCAGAAAGATCTTTTGGAAAAGAAGAGATGACACGAGGTCTTATCGCCCTGGGAAAGAATTTTTAGATCAGCAAACTGGAAGGGAGGTCAATTTAGCCTTTTTCGTCCGCAAAGACCTGCTGCTTCAGATCACCCAAACAGACCAAACCCTTATGATATAAGGCCTGTCCATACTCTCCTGGTGGGTGCCAGACTTCAACTATTCCAGGAAGTATGGAAGGAAAATGTAAAGGATGCCGGGTTATTTCAACAGTAACAAATGGTTACCACCTAGAATTCGTTACAAACCAACAACAAACCATTTTTTGCCACCAAAGTTCCATTGGCAAGAGAGAAGGCTCAAACATTAAGAGCTTATGTTCAGGATTTATTGAGAAAACGTGCAGTGATTCAAATTCCAGAGAGTCAGCATCGAAAGGGATTCTACTCTCAACTATTTTTAGTCACAAAGCAACTGGGGATTTCGCCCAATCTTAGACCTAGGAGATTAAACCGAATTCATTCTTTGCAGACGGTTCAAGATGGAGACTCTTCAGAGAGTTCGTGCAGCCATAACTCCGGGATTGGTTATGCACCATAGATTTAAAGGACGCCTACCTCCATATACCGATAGCGGAGGAACATAAAGTTTCTAAGATTTACTCTAGAAGGTCGGCATTACAATTCGGAGTCTTCCCTTCGGTCTTTCACATCCCCCAGAACCTTCTTGAAAGTGTTGGTGGTTTTAGTAGCGAAACTAAGACAGTTGGGGATAGAAATTTACGCTTACTTGGACGATCTACTAATAGTAGCAAGATCAGAAGTTCAGCTTGTTCAGGACAGGGATCAAGTGCTATCTTTCCTACAGGTTCGGTTGGATAGTAAATTTCAAGAAAAGCCAACTTCAACCATCCCAGTCTCTGGTATACCTGGAGCGAACATAAAACAATTTAGATTTAGTTTACTTACCTTCCAAAAGAATAAAGACGATAATTCACCAAGCGGAAGAAATTCTGCCTCTTTCAGTTCTGTCAGCCAAGCAATATATGGCATTTTTAGGGACTCTATCCTCAACCATAGGTCTAGTGAAAGGGGCAGCCTGGCAAATGAGGCCAATTCAATTACATTTCCTAGACAACTGGAACAACCTTTCTCAAGATTGGTCCCAAAAAATCTCTTACCTCCTCATCTGAAAGTTTTCATTCAGTGGTGGACATATCCAGCCAACCTTCGCAAAGGTACTCCTATCAGACCCTCAATGGATCGAAGTGTTCTCGGATGCTTCAGCCAGTGGATGGGGAGCCCACACTCTAAAATTTTCAGCGCAGGGATTGTGGACAAAGAAGTTACCTTTTCTCCCGTCAGGAGTCCTGGAGTTGAAAGCCATATTTCAAGCACTACAGATCTTTCAACAGATTATATAAGGAACAGCAGTCTGTATCAGAACAGACAATCACAGCGGCAGCTGTGTATATAAGGAAGCAAGGGGGAACAAAAAGCTTTCGAATGATGGTCGAACTGAAACAAATAATGGAATTTGCTCAGAGAAATCTATGGATATCACAGCCCAATATGTGCCTGGGGAAGACAACCAATTGGCGACGCCTCTCTCGAGCGAAAGTGAATCAGGGGGAATGGTCCTTGAACCCTTATACTTTTCAGATCTTGACAAGCAAATGGGGTCTCCCAGACGTCGATCTGATGGCATCCATACACAACAGGAAACTTCAACGTTTTTTCTCCAGGATCACCACAGAGAAGCCCGGCGAGGGACGCTCTCAATCAAGACTGGAACGGGATGTTTGCATATATCTTCCCCCGATTCCTTAATTTTCAGGGTGCTAAAGAAAATCTTGATATCCCAGATGATAATAGTGGCAGTCCTTCCGGACGGCCACGACGTCCCTGGTATCCTCTACTCAGGAGGTTAACGGTGGATGGGCCATTTCACCTTCCTCTTTGGAAAGATCTCCTTCAGCAGGACAGCCTTCTACATCCCAACCCGGGGAACTGAGCCTAGCAGCAGGAAATTGAAAGGAGAAGGTTTACTCAACTAGGATGCTCCTCTAAGGTAATTTCAACCCTTTAAGAGCTAAAAAATGTTCTACCCTAAACAGATATGATAAAATCTGGAGTGTTTTCTGTTCTTGGGCTATAGTTCGAAAGTGGATCCTATTCAGGCTTCCGTCCTGAAATATTAGAGTTCCTTCAAATGGGCTCGATAGAGGTCTATCCTTCAACACTATTAAATTACAAATTTCGGCGATTTCTGCGTGAGGGGAGTTACACTTTTTCAGAGCCCCTGATCAAAAAGTTCCTTCAGGAGTTGTCAGAATCAAACCTCCAAAACGGAATATATGTCCTCAATGGGACCTTCCGGTAGTGTAAAATCTCTAACGCTGCACCTTTTGACCTTTAGATAAGGCATCCTTAGTAGATTTGTTCATAAAAGTCCTTCTCCTTGTAGCATTAACCTCCGGCAGAAGAATTTGTGAATAACAAGCATTGTCCTCAAACTCGAACTACATAATCTTTCAGTACGTTCTGTAACTTTATATCCTGTAGAAGAGTTTCTTCCTAAGGTAGTGACCACATTCATCTAAACCAACCTATTTATTCTGCCAGCAGTCTTAGATGAAAGTCTGACAGAAATGGCAAAATTGGTGTCTGTACTTGCTTAAGTTCTACTTAGAAAAGACAGCTTTATTCAGAAAAACAGAAAGACTGTTTTCCTACCGAACGGAAGGAAAAAAAGGAGAATCCATTAAACTTGAGAAGATGGGTAGTAAAGGCCATCCAAAAGGCTATTTAGCTAGAACCTGGAACCTCCATTAGAAATCGAGCTCATTCCACAAGGGCCATGGCAGCAACTGGGCAGCAGA
Organism: Hymenochirus boettgeri; assembly: GCA_019447015.1. Lineage (NCBI taxonomy): Eukaryota > Metazoa > Chordata > Amphibia > Anura > Pipidae > Hymenochirus > Hymenochirus boettgeri. Next base: position 130,333,242 of record CM033470.1, read on the forward strand.
AGCAGGGGCAAAAGCTGAAGATATCTGTAAAGCAGCCAATTGGGCTACGCCTAACCTTTTATTAGGCATTATAAGTTAGATTTAAGAAATGCTAAGAGGGCAATTTTTGGTCACAGTGTATTAACTGCTATGACTGAAGCCTCTAATTAATTTTGTTTTCCCTCCTTATGATTGCTTGGGTACTTACCCATTATGTTATTGCTGCACAGGGATGGCCAGGAAATAGAAACTCATATTAACTACCGCGGAGTTTCTTTTCCTGGCCATCCCTCTGGGCAGCAACCCTTCCTCTTTTCTTTCTTCCTCCTATTTTCTTTTAGAAGCTTTGAAACTAACTACACCAAGGAGGAGGAGGAGGAGCCATTTATAGTCTTCAGTTCAGTCTGTTTCTTCTGATTAGGAGGAGGCGGGAGCTACCCATTATGTATTGCTGCCAGAGGGATGGCCAGGAAAGAAACTTCGGTAAGTTGATATGAGTTTCTATTTTCCAACTAGATGGGAATCTGTTTTTCAGTCCACTATGAGAGCTCAGACTGGCCAAGACTTTTGAAGTACTTAATTAAGGACGTTAAATGTTGCCCTTAGAGAAACAGCCCTCAAAGTCCTATATAGAATCTATAAAGTAACAACGATTTGAATAAAATGTCCCCCTCGATCGTGGAGATATGTTCTACATTGGTGGTCTTGTCCGATTTCCCAAACCTTTTGAAAGGTCATTTTAACTATGCTCTCTGAAATATTATGTGTTTACCAATGTCCCCCAAATCACATGCTAGGGCATAGCAGCCCAGCTACAGACAATAAATGTGCTCAATTGTTATGTTGAATGACTCCTTCTATCTGATTGGCTCCAGGACTAATTGGGGAGATAACCATCAACATAACTAGTCAAAGGAAACTATATATTGGGGTGCAATAGGTTTACCTGTATTCAAAATGTATTGTGTGCCTAACCTGCCAATTGATTCCATTACAAACAGATTGCTATATATTGACATGATGATTGTTAAAACTTCCAATAAAAAAATCATTGCACAATAAAGAGGACACTATAAGAAATCCGTTACACCATAACAGATTAGTCCTACATCTGTCGCCTTCATAAAAATTGTGGTTTGGGTGGGTGATTTACCAGTGTTAAATTTTTAATTTAAAGTGTGCTTCTATTAGTAAATCACACTGCAAACATTTTGTACTAGATCCCCTACTAGACATATTTGTGGAGCTTTGGAATGTTTCTCAGGGGGGGGGGAAATTACAATAAAACTGGCTATGTGGGCAAAAAAGCGGTGTTAAAACCTATACTCAAAACATTTTTAGCAAATATCTCAGGACCCATACTACAGAAAATTGAGATGATTCACTTTAATTAATTTTTGTGGTATGATTAAAATTTCTATTTGGGTGAACATTCCTTTAATATAGCTATGAGAAAAAAAAACATTTAAAATAATTTACACACTACATCTATTCCATGTGACGAAACCTGCAGATCTCACGAAAGCACCGTTGATCTTGCCACAATGTACATACAGTTTCATTCCAAGAGCAGCTTCGCAGTGACGGAATGGACAGCTGTCACCCTTTATGAAAGACATACATTTAAGGTTTTGTTCCTATTAACATAATTGCACAGTTCTTTAAAAGGACAACTACAACATAAATATTTTAATAAACAATTCAAATGTATTATAATTATAGCTTATAATTTAAAAAAAAAAAAACTTTTTTTTTTTTTAAAAACTGAGTTTGTTTAAAAGCTCACGAAATACAGCATGAAATAAATATGAACTGCAAAATAGCATGTCGTATTGCACGTTTTTCTGCACCTAACAAGAACATTTGAGAGAAAGGTGGGCTAGGAAGGGATGATTTAGGGGGAAGGGATGAAGGTAAAAGAAACCAGTGGCCATCCAAGAACAATGGCAGTCACTGCAGCTTGGTTAGGGTCCCCCAAAATATGGACTAGGTTAGGCCCACCACAAAGCCCAAATCTTTTGATATTTGTGGTACAGTCCCTACTCTTAAGGTTCGTACACATGTACGATTGCAGGTGCCGACCCACAACGGATGATGTGTACTAATGGCCGTTTAGACGATAATCATCCCATGTACTTTATCGGCCTTTCGTTCGGGGATCGTTGCACAATCCGCTGGGCGGATCTCCAAACGAGTGGCCGTTTCGGCCAATAAACTGCCTATACACGGACTGATTATCAGCTGAAAAGCCGGTCATACACATCATGCCTGGAGGTCGGCACCCGCGATCACACGTGTGTACGAACCTTTAGAAATTACTTGCAAATACTGTAGCACTGAGCCAAACATATGTTTCACTGTCTGAGTCTGGGAGACATGGTTTTAATCTCCAGAATTTTTAAAAGAATGCACAACGGGGTATAAGTTAAGAGGAATAGTGGAGCCTTGGAGTTAAAGACAATATAGTATTTTATTGAAGATAATGACACTGACAGTTATGGTGGACTTTTAGACAAACAATTGATACTTTGAAGTTATCTTCAGATACCAGAAGAGCATTGGCCTTTTCCAGAATTTAAAATTGTTGCACATGTGAAGTATTTCAGTTACTCAGCCAGGTAAAAAGAAGTCCAGTCCGCAGACAGTTTGGTCTATGTAAAGTCTTTAATTTCACGTGGCCTGAACGCAGTCAATGTATAGCCCAGAGAATGTTGTCTCTGTCGTTAGTCTATTTATCGTAGTTTATTATATGAAATTCAGAAACTACCTTAGGTGTAAAAGTGGAGGGATTCTTAAAACCTTATTAATCTTTCCAAATACCGTAGAACAAAAAGCCTTAGGGAGAAGTTATTTCTGTAAAAAAAAGCTACTTTAAGGGTAGGTTCACTCTAAAATGAACTTATTTGTTTTTGAAGAATGAAGAAAGTAAAGGAGCTATGTCTACCTCCAGTCCTTCAATGAATCAACAAGAGCTAGGAACAAAGCAATTCAGCTTACACGCAAGCGCCACGCACAACTGGCTCTCTGAGGTCTATAGTTTCTGCTTTAAACTACTAGTGCAAGCCTTTCAAACAAGCCTAGAATGATATCGCTAGCTTCTCTGGATCTTAAGTTATAGGCTTGTACAATTACAAATGCCTGGTCTCAGAGTCTCTGTGACAGGCATGTGTTATAAGCTATAAGCAGCTTCATAAACCCCACCCCAAACATAACCTTTTCTGAAGTAGTTACAGACCTGCAACCATTTTCTGTCCATTCCTCTAAATTTGGACACTTTACAGAGAGGCATGAATTAGGATTTTGGTAGCATCCTGTGAAAGGAAGGGCCAAATGCAAGAGATGTTCTTGAGCAATAGCATTTAGTAACCTAGCTTAAAATTAATTTAGAAGTTATGTGGCAGGGCTTATGAAGCAGCTGAAGATACTCGTCCAGCAGAGGGCATGCACCAACCTTAAACTTGGAGGCAGACCCCAAGTGCTAGTGATATCACAGCTCACGAGTGCTAGCAGGGAAAAAACACCCTTTATAATGCTATAACTTAAGGTAGACTGCAGCTAGAAATATGATCCTGGATTCCTTTTAAAAGGACTCGGAAGTCCTATTGGACGTGTGTACGGACCATAACTTATCTTGAGAAACTATAAGCCCTCCAAGATTTTAACTAAAGAGCTCTTCAAACTTCTACTTAAAAAGCAACGATTTAGCAGATCATTTAAATGAAATCTATAGGAGCATCTGCAGTGAAGTTAGACAATATTACAGATTAGCCCCTTCTAAAAAAATCCTCTTTCTGAATAAAAAGAATCCAGATAATTGTAATCCAAAATACAGACTTTGAGGTAAAATCTTTGTTATTGCTGTTCTCTGTGTCTCTTGTGATCGGGGGAAAGTTAGTAATATAAATACACAGGGTTATTCAATAAAAGTTCTTATTGCTTAAAATGGTGCTATTTTTGCCCCAACCAATTGGTTGTTAGTTTTTAAATGTTAAATAAGATCTGATTGGTTGGGGCCAAAATAGCACCATTTAAACAATAAGAACTTTTATTGAATCTCACTGACAGTCTTAAAATAAATTGTAGGGAGATAAACCAAATTAACCCCCCCCCCCCTTACACCTCCTATAAATCGTTCAATAAATGTTTGAAACAAAAAACAGCTAATCCAACATGCAAACTGTGTTTGGTGGTCAGAAATGTTCCATTTATTACCTACTACAAAGTAAATACTATGTTATTCTTTCTTTGCATATATTGTAAATAAATGTTTAGAGATATGGCTACACAAATTAAATTACTTACATGGAATGTAAGAGGTTTGAATGACCTACAATGTTTACTCCTTGGGGGTAGACATTGTCTGCTTCAGGGAACCCACTTGCTGCCAACCCACACAATACCTACAGAAGGCATGGATTGGGTGGTCGGAACATAGCACCCACTCATCATACTCCAGAGGAGTTCCCTCCTTATCTCAAAATATAAAATGTCATAATTAATCACTCCCTATGACTAGAACAGTTACTGCTCTACTGTATCCATAGCCTGGACTGATAACAGGGAGATAAACAGTCTGATCTCTTACCACAGTGTTGGAGTTGGCAGAGTGAGCTCACACACTGAACAAGAGGTCACTCACTCACACTAAAAGGGAACTGTGGTCTCCCATTCTTCCAAACTAGTAAAGATTATATAAAAAAGCCTTTCATTGTACAAGTTGAACACTGTTCGTCTGTGACCAACTTGTAGTCATGTGAGCAGCCCTTGCCTGCATTAATAGGCTCCCCTTTTCAACTGTCAATTTTTTCCCTAGGTACATCTTTTTCCCCCGCATCCTTAGGAATAGGCCACACTTTCGTGCTTTATGCGCGTTTGCAACTTGTTCTGTGCTCACGATTGTGCATGCGTTTTGGTTATAATGGAAAATGCGGGACCACAAAAGTCCGCGATTTCCAATGCACATGCATGTATGTATCCGTTTTGGTAACGCTTGTGTTCACCATTTTGGGTGCGTTAACGCAGCGTTTCCATAATGGAAAACGGCAAAAACGCATGTCAAACGCAAAAGCAAAACACTCAAGAATCGCGCACACAATCGGATGAGATTGTGCGATTCTGGCACGTTGTAGTGTAGCCTCAGCATTACTGAGCCTCCTTTCTTCTTTCAACATTCACCCCAATATAATTCTCACAAGCGGAGCCAAAGATGTGATTGTGGACTCATTTTAATGGAAATACTGCAGGCTTTCATTTAACACAACTTGTTTGGAGATCACAGTTGTCCTTTAAACATCATACACACATGCAATCGCAAAAAAAGGCATAAGGAGTAGTTTGTAAATAGCCTTTATTTGGGTCAAGAAACATATGGATGCCAAGTCTTCGGAAGTGTGTCCAGTGCTACAATAAGACTTTATAATCTCCACTATAAAACGGCAATTTACCTTGGTGCAGGTTGAGTAAAAGTAAAAGTAGCAGTCATCTCCTTTATTGGACATTGTACAGTGGGTTAGTGTGAAACAAGAGTTCGTTGGATTTTAGGAACTTTACCTAAAAAAAAAAATAATAATTAAAACAATTACGCATTAGATAAAGTTTACATTTAAACATACATTCACTGAAAATATAAAAAATGTGATGCCGTTTTATAAAGTTTTAAAAAGGTCAATAAAAAAATTAATTTCTTTTAACTCATGCAATAAACTGCTCTCTGAGCACTCCCTTATCAGGTCACTGATACTTCTCGCATCTATAAAATTGGCAAGCCCATGTTATATAGGGGAAAGCAGACTGAATGAGGAGCCAGAGAGTTACATTAGAGTCGATTTCTGCACGAGTATAGTATAGTGTCCCTTTAAAGGGTATGTCACCCCTAAAATGGATTTTTAATATGCTGCTCCCCATGTCTCCCAGCCCCAACCGCATAAATATTTTTTTCAGAAAGCCCCCCAAACTCTTACTTACCTCCCCTCATTCCTCCGCCGCACTGCCGGCCCTCTGCTACGAGAATGCAAGCAGAGGGGCGGGACCGGCAGTCGCGGTCACACGGACGCGGCTGCCGGTCATTCAGTGCAGCGGAGGAAAGCGGAGAGGTAAGTAAGAGTTTGGGGAGCTTTTTGAAAAAAAAAAAATATGCGGTTGGGGCTGGGGGACATGGGGGGAGCAGCATATAAGGGGGATTGACGCTAGGGGGTGGGATAGTAGAACGGGAGGGAGAGGGAGGGGGGGAGGGGAGGAGGGAGAAGGGCTGCAGTGCGCATGGCAAATATCTACGGAGGGGGGGGGGTTTACAGGAGAACCCTATGGAGTGGGAGGATGAGGTAAGGATTAAACTACACATACAGGTGGGGCCAGTAGTTGGGGGGGATTATAGTTTGGGGGTGGACATGCCCTTTAATATTTCAGACATTAATTGCATGTTCCATGGAAAGCAACAAACAGCATCACATTTGTCTTAGTAAAAAAATGCAAAACCAAACCAGTAAAGTTTGGTTATATCGAGACCTACTTGGCAAGCCATATCTCTAATTTAAAAAAGAAAACAGAGAGATATGAAGCAATTCCCTTGTTTAAGGTTTATATACCATAAAAATATAATGTAATGCTGAAGCACACAAAAGATACAGCCTTAAGTTAAAAGATTTATTCAATAATTTTTATTGTGTTTTTCATATTTGAACAAAAATTAATTACATAAATACAAAACGTTTCTGGTATAATATAGTGATAGTATTTGAGGTTGAATAAAGAAATATGTCCATCCAGTCCAACCCATCTAGCAATATCCTCATTTCCTGCCTAACTGTTGATCCAGAGGAAGGCAAAAAAAAAACCACCAAATTTATGAAGGGAAAAGAATTCCCTTTCTGACTCCAAGTGGCAATCGGAAATTTCCCTGGATCAACTCTACTTTATGTATCAACACCAGTAACTGCAACATGCTTGTTTGCAGAAACTCATCCAGCTTTTTTTTTTTTTTTTAACGACCAATGAACCTGCCATGACAACGGCCACTGGAAGACAGTTCCATAGCTTTCCGTTCTCACAGTGAAAAACCCTTTCTGAAATGAAGCCTAAACCTTTTTTTTCAAGTCTTATGGGATTGGCCACGTGTCCTCTGACATGCTCTATTGGTGAACAATTCCCCATAGTTTACGTGTATAAATACATTAACAGGCCATACATAATCATATCCCCACGCATGTCAGTACCTTTTCTCCAATGTACATAATGTAACTTTTCCATTCTCGTCATATTCAAGCTCCCCCATCCCCTTATTGATTTATGTTGGGCCCTTCCTTGAAAAGAAGCCCTTTCCATTTTAAAAAATGTCCTTTTTGTACACAGGATTACAAAATTGCACTGCATATTCCAAATGAGGCCTTACCAATACTTTGTAAAGAGGGAGAATAACATTTTCCTCCCTTGAATCCATACCTCTGTTTATACAAGACAATACCATGCTGGCTCTGGCCGTTGCAGCCCCAAGACAGAACCCCAACACAGAACCCTGTGGCATCCCACTTAGCACTTTAGTCCATAATGATGGAGCCCCATTAACAACTAGTCTCTGCATCCTATTCATTAACCAATTTTCTATCCATGTACAAATGTGCTTCCTCAGACCAACAGACCTTAGCTTATACATTAGTCGCCTATGGGGGACTGTATCAAAAGCCTTTGCAAAATCCAAGTAAACTACATCTACTGCTATGCCAGAGTCTAAATTTCTACTCACTTCCTCAAAAAAGCCAAGCAAGTTAGTTTGACAAGATCTATTCCTCCTAAATTCATGCTGGTTACTACTTATGTCAGTCCTCGAAACATACTCTAGAATACATTCCCTTATTAAACTTTCCAGTATCTTCCCCACCACTGATGTTAAACGTGCAGGCCTGTAATTACTCAGCTCTCAACGACTACCCTTTTTGAATATTGGAATAACATCAGCATTTTTCCAATCCAGAGGCACACCTCCGGACATGAGGGAATCTGCAAAAATAAGAAACAATAGCCTAGATAATAATAAAAACTGAACTTCGCTCCCCAAATACCCGAGGATGTATTTTATATAGTCCAGGAGATGTATTAATATTAACCTTATTTAGTTCTTTCTGTACCATATCCTCAGTTAACCAAAGTGCACTTGAATCATTTATACCATTATTGCTACTATACTATACAGAGGGGGAAAAAATATTCAAGACATTTGCTTTATTGCCATCCGCCGTAACTAACTTATCCCTGTTAATTAATGGTGCCACATTCTCAGTCCTCATCTTCTTACTATTAATATACTTAAAAAAATGTTAGGCTTAGTGATGCTTTGTTCAGCTATCCTAACTTCATTATTAATTTTAGCTAGTTTGATTGCTTTCTTACACTCCTTGTTACAGTTTTTATCATCCCTAAAGGCCCTTTCTGTTCCCTCTGACTTAAAGGTTTTAAATGCCTTTTTCTTCCTTTCCATTTGTCTCTTTACATCAGAATTCAGCCACATGGGCGTGGATTTATTTTTTTTACATTTATTTCCCAAGGGTATAAATTTAGATGTGAACTGGCTTAAAATCCCCTTAAAGGGACAGTTCAGGGGAAATTATCAATATTTGTTAAATTGTTAGTTTGTGTAATGCATACTTAGTTATTAATTTGGCTTGAAAAAGCCAAAATTACTGTTCTTTCTATTTTGTCCGCTTTTTTGGACCGTATCTCCTCCCACAGTTTTTGAGCTAGAGACATGAAATTCGGTACAGACGTGCAGGGCATATAGGAGAAGTGTGCTATCTTCTAGCTAAGGAATCCGCAAATGTGGATATTTCAAAACAGTTTTTTTCATGGTCATAAATACAAATGGTGATACCCCCAACCCCCCACACAGACCCAGGTACACGCACCTACTGACCTAACTTTCCATTCCCATGGAAGCCATATTTAAAGGTTAACTAAAGTAAAAAAAACTATTAGAATTTTATCCTCAATAAAAGTTAGTTTTATGGTTATAAAACACAAAAAGACAATCCCCCTCACCGACCCAGGTACACACACCTACTGATTTACTTATCCATTATGTTGGCAGCCATATTTAAAGGGTAACTAAAGTCAAAAAAACTAATTTAGATTTATCCTCAATAAAATAGTTTTATGGTTGTAAACACAAAAAAGACATACCCCCTCAACCAGACCCAGGTACACACACCTACTGATTTAAGTATCCATTACTGTGGCAGCCATACTTAAAGGGTAACTAAAGTCAAAAAAATTAATTTTGATTAATAATAAAAAAGGTTTGTTTTTTTAACCCCCATGTGGCACAGTTACATACACCTACTGACCTACCCCTCCATTAATGTTGCAGCCATACCTAAAGGGTAACTAAAGTCAAAAAAACAAATTTTGACCAATCATCAAAAAAGTTTGTTTTTTTAACCCCCAACCCGACACACACCTACTGATCTACTTATCCATTACTGTGGCAGCCATACTTAAAGGGTAACTAAAGTCAAAAATGTTTTTTTGACCAATCATCAAAAAGATACAGAGAGATTCAATAAAAGTTCTTATCATTGAAAATGGTGCTAATTTTGCCCTAACCAATCAGATGTTGGCTTTCTGATTGATTGGATCAAAATTAGCATCACTTTGGGCTGGGTCACACAAAAGTTTTTTTTGTCCCAAACAAGCGTTCACTACAAACTCATTATCCCATTATTGAGTTTTAAAATCTGCAGCAAACACACATATTGCCTTCCAAAATGCAGCCCTTCAAGCCAAATTCAAAGTTTATACTTAAACTTTCCCTTTCTGTTTTACATATTCTCTCCCATTTTGAAAAATCAGTTGATTTCATACCCTTTGCATTCCCGCTGTTGACATTAGTGAGCTGACATTCAGGTTCTAACAGTCCTTCTTCTTCCCAGAATGCACTGCATCCTTGGAATGTTCCTAACAGTAATTTCTACTGATTAGCTGTTAGATGGGTCAAAGATGCTCAGATCTCTACTGAGCACATGAATAAAACCAGGCTCTGGGTCAAGGGCAAGACCATAACGGTCTCTAATAGGGGCCCTGAAAACAGGAAGTCAGTATTTCGGTTGCATTTATTTATATACAAACAAAATGCTGAAATGGCTGATGAAGGTCATTGGGATGAAAAAATACTGCTCTTTTTTCTGAAAAGCATATGTATTTGCACTGAACTTCTCCTTTAAACACAGTCCACAGTACTATTCAGTACCTTTACCTGATAATACATTATCCCAGTTGACATTCTGAAGCGCTACTTTTAACCTGGGAAAATTTGCCTTCCCAAAATTAAAAGTCTTTGTTAAAGGGCATGTCCATCCCCCAAACTATAATTTAACCCACTACTGGCACCACTATGTAGTGTGTAAAAATCCTTACCTCACATCCCAGCTCCATATGGTTTTCCTGTAGTCCCCCCCCCCCAAAGTCCCAAAAACTGGCCAGTAGGAGGTTAGCAGAGTCCATATAGGACTCTGTCTCCTGTCTCCCATCCGGGAGAAGATTGGCATGCACACTGAAGCCATTCTCCCCCTCCCTCCCCCTCCCTCGTGTCAAATCCTTTTTATATTATGTACTTCTCCTCCCCCCAGCCCCAACCGCATATTTTTTTTTACAGAAAGTGCCCTGATCTTTACTTACCATGCCTCTCTCCTTCGCCGGTCTGAACGCCCAGCAGTCGCGTTCAGACCGGCGAAGGATAGAGGTCCGGGGCAGTGCGGTAAGTAAAGATTGGGGCACTTTCTGTAAATAAAAGTTATGCGGTTGGGGAAATGAGCAGTACATTATATAAAAAGTTTATTACAAGTGTGGACATGCCCTTTAACCCAGCGCACTTTTCCTTTCAATAACATAGTCCAAACAACACTATTTCATGGTCACTATTCCCTAAGCCTCCAGTTACCTTTATATCTATTATGTGCTCCACGATGTTAGATATTACCAGATCCAACAGAGCTCCTTATCTAGTAGGAACTTCAACCACCTGTGAGAGAAAATTATCCTGCAGCAAATTCAGGAACTCACCGCCTTTATCTGTGATGGCAGTTCCAGTGGCGGCTTATAGCAGACATCAACAATGACATTACCCCCTTTCCTGTTGCCAAATTCCACTCATATTGCCTCCCCTTTAACATCCATATCGCCAGTTATTTCTTCTTTTCAATTTGGCTTTAATTCTTTTTTAACAAACACATACTCCCCCTTTTTTTCTCTGTCCTGCCTAAACAAGGCGTATCCTTTTAAATTTACAGCCCAGTCGTGAGAACTGTTCAACCACGTTTCTGCTATACCTATTACATCATACTTTTCTTTCAACGCCATAATTTCCAATTCACCCATTTTGTCAACCAGGCTTCTCTCATTTGCAAACATTTTAGATTATGATACTGTAATTTATTCATACACATGCCTCCCTATCCCCTATGCTAGTCCCACACCCCTTTTTCCGCCCACCACTGGCCTACACCCTGCTTTCCTCCTAGGCTATTTATCCCAGTGAGACTGCTAATACCCCCCCCCAACCTAGTTTAAAATCTCCTCCAACCCTCTAGCCATCTTCTCCCCTAAAACAGTGGCACCGCCATCAGTGAGGTGCAGCCCATCCCTACTAAAGAGCCATCTAGTGGCGTACATTTATATTTGAGCTTTATTGTAACAAATAAACCCAATAATTAAAATGTGTTTTTTAATTGTTTTATTTTGAACAATGTACATTTTACACCCTTTTTATTATACAGCTGAATATACATCGGAAACACCTAAAAGTTTTTCACAAAGAACTTGATCACAAGCCAAAGACTAGAGCACGTTTTCACTAAATTTTGGAAATTATCAATAAGGACACATATGGACATTTCAAAGTTGGCTAAGACAATATATTGAATGTTAAAATACATTTGGCCACTCCCTCTAAAGGTTGGAGGGAGGAGCAGTTTTTGATCACTGGGTCTATAAATGGTGGTATGGGTTATAGTGTGAGTTACACCTGATGGAGACATAGTGTTCTCCGAAACGTAGTGGGTTTGTGTGATGCAATAAACAGAATTTTTTTCTGAGAAACAATGTGCACTTCCATCAACCCCTTTTTTGCTTGTGCTATAGCTTGGAGTCCTTGAGGTAAAGGACTTAACCCTTTCACAACCTGTTTGTGATTACAACAGGTGCAATACTATACTATACTAATATAGACACCTAGTGCTTATAATAAATTAAGATTAATCTGCTTACAACACACACAGTGCTGCACACACAGTCCTTAACACAGCACAAACAATCCTTATTTTTAAACTTTCACAAACACCATACAACCATCAAATGATTAAATGTCCCTTTCATGTCCTTGACATCAAGGTCCTTTAGAGCAAGGGACTTAATACACGTTCCACTCTAGTTCGCTTCACTCACAGGAAACTTCCTTTTGTTAGGTCCAAACCCAATTGCTTTACAATTGCTTTCTGACTTCAAATGAGTATTTTAAATTTTAATTTGAGCCCTGTTCATTATAGAATGAAAGAAGGATAAGGATGTATAAGTAGATAGAAGTTTAGTTAAAGAAGGAGACGAAGACAGTGTATACAAATAAAGAAGCGAAAGAGAATATTCCGCATTTCATTGGTAAGTTCAAAGACATTATAGATACCATTGTCGATATTGTTATCTTCATTTCAATAGTCCAAAGATGCCAAATTGCACAGAATTTTATGTCACAGTTAAGTGTTCATTTATGAATATATACCATACATTATTAATTAGAAAATTCATAGGAAGACAGGGCCTTTTCCAGTAGGAAGTTATAGTGGCACAGTATTTGACTGTGTTTATTTGCCTGCATACGTCTCATTCCAGTACTTATACCCATTCCATTTTATCTGTGTGTTACCACCTAACTAGATTGTAAGCTCTACGGGGCAGGGACCTCATTACCTCTTGTGGCAAAGCCCTAGCACTTCTATTTATATAAATTATATATTTATGTACTGAACTATCTATGTATTTATCCCCCTTGTATAACTTTATTGTATTTTAATACTGTACAGTGCTGCGTCCCCAAGTGGCGCCATATAAATAAACATATACATACATACATCTGGCTGCGGTACATACATATCTAATAAATCTTTGAGATTCGTTATGGAGACCCTCCTTGGGAAGGTTAAAGAGGGCCTCCCATGGAGTTAGTGTAATACTGCCTTGTAATATCTTGGATAACCATATTTGGCATTCTTGCCATAGTTGTTGAACTTGTGGGCACGTCCACCAACAATGTAAGCTATCTGCATTACATCCGCAGTTTCTGAAACAGGTGGGAGAAAAACTTGGTTTGATTTTATGTGTTTTGGACTTTTGGTATTCAGTTGTATTGAAGAACGTGAGGTAAAGGAGCGGTGTCTTACCTCCTGTTCTTCAATAAAACCTGCACGAGCCAGGAGCGAAGGTAAGGAACTTACCCGATCGATCACTCCTTTGCCGCGTCCTCTGACAGGTCCCGATGGACTGTCTTTTCGGCTATTTCACCTCCCGTTCTTCAATAAAACTGAAAAACAAAATTTTGATTATACCAGTTGAGACACCCTTAAAACATTTAAAGGATAAGTGCACTGTAAAATCAAGTTTGCACTGTAAAAGACAAGGCCTCAGTTAAACATGTAACCCTCCATGTTGGAATAAACTTTCTTATGTTGTGAAGCCCTGTGAGTGCCTCCGTTCTAGAGTGGGGATAATATATAATATACTAATACTATATATATATATATATAGAGAAGCAGCACTATAGAGAGAGAGAGAGAGGAGAGAGAGAGAGAGTAGTAGAGACACACCACACAGGAGACACAAAACACATATATAGACATCATATAGTATAGACAACGAGAGAGAGATATATATATATATATTACGACACATATATATATATATATATACACATTTTTTTTAAAATCCCATCCTTAAAAGAAGCCAAGTCAACCGATTGATAAAACAAGAGAGTTTAAAGAGCAGCTTAGTAGGTTCCAAAGAATAAATGGAATAGAACAGATTTTGAGTTTCCAGGAAATATATAATTGGCCTCTCAGCCAATCACGGCCACAGGTCCGGGACCCTGCTTGCAGTTTCATGCAAGCAGAGGGCCGTGTCTGACTGCCGGGTGAACGAGGCTGTGTAAGTAGAGTTCGGGTTATTTTTTTTAAAAACTAATATAGCTGTTGGGGGTGGGAGAGGGTCCCCTACACCACAGAATTAAAAAAAAAAAAAAAAAAGGAGGTGGAGATGCCCTTTAAGTACGGTTTAGTTTTACGATTATCAGGAGATTCTATTTCATTTATTCTTTGAACCTCCTAAGTTCTTTAAACTATCTTAATTTATCAATCGGTTGACTGTGCTTTTAAGAATGGGATTTTAAAAGGAATGACCCTTTTAATCATTATTATTACTATGTCACTACACTAAAGATACATTTTGTGCTGTTGATCAAATTGTTCTGGCTTGATAAAGGGATCGTACAATCCAGGGGGGGGGGGGGGGGGGAAGTCCAGATAGAAAGAAGGTTTATAGCTCTGTAAACTCACATGGTTCCATGGAAGAGGTCATACTAAATGAAGAGAGAAGCAGGTATGACTTGTTCCCCCAGGGATGGATTGTACTTTCTAATAATGCTTAGAAATGCCTGGAGGGGTGCATTGGCTTAAGCATATGTTTACAAACTTAAGGATCCATTTTAACTTTAGTGCAGGTGATTACATATGCATTGCTTGCATATTTTTAAATCCTATATCTAATTCATTTATCAACACATGAGTGCTGGAAACTTTTGTGTTCCAGTATTACCCATGTCAATGGTAATTAACCAGTCTTTGCGATAACACTCCCCTGTGGTGTTCAACCCATCGTGGGTAATACAAAATCAAATGTCCCAGTAAGGTAAACCCAACCAATCACAGTAATATTCCGTAATGGTGTACAAAAAAGCTTAACCTGGTATTGAAAATGAGGCGGGGTGCACATGCCCTGCACATAACATTGGGTTATTTATCACCATAACCTACATGGAACAAAAAGCTGGTAATCATATGTCATTCTTTGCTCTCGACTGTCCTACTGATTATTTTGAAATTTGTTGGTTGTGATCCATTTAGAAAGTTTACTTTAACTTATCAATCACAGACATTCCCCTTTCAAGCTTTAAAAAAATGTTCTGGCAGCTAATTGGTTGTATCTAATAAAACATCTAATATCTTATAAAAAAAATTTAAGATGATATTTTCAAATTGACCATGAGGGTTAAAATATGTGCAAATAGCTTATACATGGAATTTATTTTATTTAGTTTTAGATTTTAACAGGGTATGGATGGCTTTTTATAGACTAGATAATCTACAAACACTACTTATACAAGAAATCTTTTAGCTTGAAGGAAACAGATTTCTCTGTATGCTAAAATAGCACAAAATGCGTGGATTATAATAATGAATCAATTACTTTTCTACTAACTAGAGATGTACTATGCAAAGTCACTAAAGTTGGGCTCACTGAATATATGTAGGGTTAAACTCAGAAGCATATAGGGCAGTGATGCCCAAAATGCAGCCTGCGAGCCTCAAGCGTGTTTTTTTCAGCCTGCACAGACCTGGGAGTGGGCGGGGCAAGGGATTTCTGGGAGTGGTTTGGACAGATTAGGGATGACACCCCTGATGTAGGGTTTAAAGGGCATGTCCACCCCCAAAAACATAATTCCCCCACTACTGGCCCCCATGTAGTGTAGTTAAATCCTTACCTCACATCCCAGCTCCATCTGGTTCTCCTGTAGTCCCCCCCCCAAAGTGCCAAAAACTGCCCACCAGGAGGCTAGCAGGGCTCTGCCTCCTACCTTGCCTCAGGTAGATTTTTGCCATGAGTACTGCAGCCCTTCTCCCCCCCTCCCTCCCCCTCCCGATTCCCTCCCCTAGTGTGAATGATTCATATGTAAGATTCCCCTGGGCTCCCAGCCCCAACCGCTATGTTATATCTTTAGAAAGCTCCCCAAACTTTACTTACTTCTCCTCTTTCCTCCGGCGAAGTGAGCTGCCGGCAGCCGCGTCTGTGATTGGCTGCCGCTCACCAATCACAGACGCGGCTGCCGGTCCCGCCCCTCTGCTTGCATTTTCTCGTAAAACATCAAATCCACTCTGCTTACCCGCCTCCATGGGTGGCCCGGGTGCATCCAGCCTCAGGCCCCTCGCTCGACCTCCGATACAGCAAGATAGGAATACGGTCAAATAGATCAAAGTGGGGCCGTGCAACCCAGGAAAACACATCCACAATTCCTATAAAATAACTGACGCGTTTCATGAGATATACTCACTTCACCTCTGATGAAGTGAGTATATCTCACGAAAAGCACCAGGTATGGACGCCTTTTAATATATGTGATACCAAATAAAAGTTATTTTATGGGAATTGCGGATGGGTTTTCCTGGGTTGCATGGCCCCATTTTGATCTATTTGATCATATTCCTAACACTGGAGATTGTTTGAGAGCTAGCCACTTGATCTCGAACAATAACCAGGCACCCAATGGGTACTAACTCCATACATTGATTAGAGTGTGGGAGTTGGAAAAGAAAGTGGCCATGATGCCTGGTATAATTATCAGAAGTTTTGTTTTAGTCTATTAGTAATAATTGTGTTCCATAAGCATATATGAAAGTCAATGCATGGTAAAAATAAACAATATACTTTACCTTGACAGCCTTACTTGGAGAATTCAGTTCTCAAATGATTTCATGTCCTTTATCCTGTTGGTCGAATGAACCAGCAATTGGAGAATTAAATTGTAGAAATAAGATTTTTTTAAAAAGTATTGACATACTCAGCAGAGTATACCAGTTCAAGTTGACATACAAAAAGAAATAAGATTTTTTTAAAAGTATTGACATACAGGCAGAGTATACCAGTTCAAGTTGACATACAACAAAAAAAAAAGAAAAAAAAAAGAAGAAAAAAAATAGTCCATAGGATAAAAAAAATGTATAATAAAGTTTAAAAAAAAAAAAAAAGTAGCATAAAAACAAAGCGCTTGAAGACTTGGCTGTATTTCTAAAATAAGGAGTCAGATCTCCACTCAAAGCCTTTTCAGACAGAGGTACAGGTGCATACAAGAAAAATAAAATGTCCTCTCAGGAGCAAACCTTTTTCTAGATGGTGGAAAATTATACAAGATGAAACTTCAGTTCAAGCCTTCAATGGGCTATACAAAAACTCTTTTCTAAAGACATATGAAGGTAGATAAAACAGAATTGTTTTATTTTTAAGTGCACACAAATTTTCAAAATAAATAAATAAATTCCATAGAGATTTTAATGCTATTGCCTACAATGATGTTACAAACAGCAAGTTCCCTAATCTTCCAAATCTCTGCTGTCATTCATAGATAATCATACAGTTTTGCACCAAAGCCTATTAAAGATACTATATTAAAAATTGTTTCCCTCAAAACCTAAATATATTTAGATGCAAAATACATATTGTAAGATTTTCATCAAATCCCAATATCAAAATTTAGAATACATTATGCATCTTAAATTTAAAATGGTTCATTTTATCTTAAAAAAACAAAACAGGGAAAAGATCAACAAATAAACAGTGATAGTTGGGAAGAATTATAGTTTCCGTAATTGCCAAAATGTAAACAAAACAAAACAAAAAATATATATATATATATATTCCAGTATAGATGACCTTTAGTATGGGCATCTTTACTGCAAAAATATTGCAATTATTTTCATAAAAATCAAATCAATTTATGCATATTTGATACATGGTTACCTAGAAATGCATTACTGGGAAATAAGCCAAATTCTGTCAGTATTTTGCACTGAACAACCATTTATTTTTTGTTACTTCTGCTATAAAGCAGCATCAAGTCTTTTAAAAACATTTGATTACCCTTATGTATTGTAAAAGTAAAGTAATATTTTTTTTTTATTTTTTTACAAAGGGTAAATAGTGCAAAACTTACTGTCCATATAGCAAGAACACTAAAAAGCAACATACCTCATGGTCTAAACCAGTGTTTCTCAACCTTTTTATTTTAAAGAAACCTTTAAAGATAGCATTGCCCCAATAGACAGAGCACATTTACAAAAATTTAATACTTCTTTCATTGCCGAGGCTGTTGCTTGATTTATGTAATAACATAGAGGTCAGCTCCCATAATCCATCTGTTTGCGCTGGGGATATAAGTGTATGATGTACACTTCTACACATGCTTTCTACATTTTTCTGCATAACAATCAAAACAAGAAAGCTGCAGACTGACCTGCAACATAGAAACATGTCAATATATCATTAAGTTTTGCTCCCTTTTCTGAAAAGGATTGGGCATCCCCGTACATGCAGGCACAAGGGATTAGCATGGGTGTTAATCTTTTTGTAAAAAGAATGGACAAAGATATTTTTACTACAGTTTGTAGTATGGATCCAAGGATATTTTTTCATTGACACAATTGCGATATTATTGATTATATATTTTGCTTCTTTTATATATTTATTGCACATGTCACTTTGTATTGGACACTCCCATTTGAGGAGTCTTGTCCGATACCAGGTTTTAGAACACTGTGGATTAGTTACTGACACTTCACCTGATGGTGCCGTAACACGAAAAGTGATTTTTGATGTTTGTGGTTTACCATTAAACACATGTACCTTTGGAGTGCGACTCATTTAGTTTGCATACTGTATTCCTATACCCCTAGGAGGGGAGGGGGTGGAGATGTCTGCATTCTACCAGGTGTGAGTGCCTTTCTAATCTAATCATATATTTAAAGGGGAACTGTGATCTCCATAAAAGTTCCCACTGTAAAAAGAGAATCTTTAAAACGACCATGGTTTTAGCTGCAGTCTATCCAAACTTACGGCAGTATAAAAGGGTGGTTCTTCCTGCTTACACTGTAAGCTGTGGCACTACCAGCAAAATTGCACCACTCCCTTGATGCTGGCGTAAGCATGCCCACTTGTGAGTGGAAATGAACTTGAGTGGAATCTTATCAATAAAGGACTGTTCATTAAGGACATTTAATCATCTGATGGTTGTAAGGTTTTTATGAAATTTTGAAAACAAGAATTGTTTCTGTGGATAGTGTGCTGTAATAAGGACCGTGCAAGGGATGCAAGGGTAAGGGTTGCTTATTCCAGCTTGGCCATCCCAACATATTTGCTGCCTTAGGGGATGAAGTGGAGGACAGCTCAGAATTGACATGTATAGAGCAGGCTAATCCCTTGAGCACCCAGGGGACTGCAACTTTTTATACAAGGGAGGAAGAACTTAGGGTCAGAAAGGAGAAGCAGATGGTAGTGGTAGGGGACTCTATTATTAGAAAGTTGGATAGGGTCATCTGCCGCCAAGACCCTACATGCCGAACTGTGTGTTGCCTGTCTGATGCTAGGGTTTCGGCATGTGGTGGATCGTGTAGACAGATTATTGTGTGGGGCGGGGTGTGACCCGGTGGTCTTGGTTCACCTTGGTGCCAATTACAAAGTTAGAGGAGGAGATGTCCTTAAAAATGATTTCTGAGAGGTAGGGGCCAAGTTAAAGGCAAGGTCCTCCAGAGTAGTGTTTTCTGGGAAACATACTGGTAAGTTTGATAAAGTGGTGGGAAGGAAAGATACTGGTAAGTTTGATAAAGTAGTGGTGGGAAAGATACTGGTAAGTTTGATAAAGGAACATATTCTACAGTATGCTTCAAGGACTGACCTTGAAGAAACATTCAACATGGATTTAAGAGGAATAGATCTGGTCAAACCAACTTGCTTAGCTTTTGAGGAAGTAAGTAGAAATTTAGACTCTGGCATAGCAGTAGATGTAGTATACTTGGATTTTGCTATGGCTTTTGATACAGTCCCCCATAGGAAACTAATGTATAAGCTAAGGTCTGTTGGGCTGGTTTGGCACATTTGTACCTGGATAAAATGTTGGTTAATGGATAGGATGTAGAGAGTAGCTGTTAATGGGGCTTCATTAATATAGACTAACAGGGAGATTCAATAAAAGTTCTTATCGTTTAAAATGGTTCTAATTTTGCCTCAACCAATCAGATCTTATTTAACATTTGAAAACTAATATCTGATTGGTTGGGGCAAAATTAGCACCATTTTAAATGACTTTTATTGAATTACCCTGTAAGTCGGGTGCCAAAGCATTCTGTCTTGAGGCAGCTTCTATTTAATCTGTTTATTAATGACTTGGAAGTCAGTATTGTCAGCAAGGTTTGTGTGTTTGCCGACGACAAAACTTTGTTGACCATTAAAAACTTCAGAGAATGTGCAATCGTTGGATCTAGATACATTGTTATATTGGGCTGCTAAATGTCAGATGAGATTCAATGTTGATAGATGTAAGGCAGGGCTGGACAAACCATCCAAATTTTTAGGAGCCAGCAACTTCATACCTTCCAAGGTCATATAATTGACAGGTGACCTGCCCCCCAACTTTACCCATAGCTCCGCCCACACAATGTAAGCCCTGCCTATTAAAGGGTAAGCAAGCTAAATAACTAAAAGGAAGGGATCTGGCACACATGCCAACAATCAAGGAAAAGAGTGGCACATATAAAAAATACAGAATAATAAATAAATAGGTAATAAAAGTGCAAAATATACTTTCCAGTATTCGTTTCCGTCTTCTGCCTTGCGTCTCAGGCAATAACAGGCACCTGTCCAAATACTTCTGCAGCTTCCTTGCATGTAAAAGGCACGAAAGCAAGGCAGAAGACAGCCGAGGGAATGAGGGCAGGTAAGTACATTTGGGTGCACATTTTAAAGCTGTAAACCTAGCAAGTTTGAGGTTTTGGGGGTCATTTAAGCTGGGTACACACCATATAATAATTCGGCCTGATTGACCAACATTTCAGTGTTTCGTTCAGTTGGGCAAAATTATTGTATGGCTGTTGTATGAACGCACGATCAGTCATGGCTAACTGTCGGACACGGCTGCTTTTGCCACGACCAACAGTCCTTGCTGACCGGTCAGAAGCCTCGAACGGTCGGTCAAGAGAAAGGATTGCATGGTGTGTACCCACCTTTAGGCTTCAGGGGAAAGTTTGTTTGGGGGGGGGTACATACCCTTTAATAGACAGAGAAATAAATAGATATAGATATGATAGATAGAAATAGATAGATAGATCGATGATACAGTGAACACTTTAATAGTCTTTGTAAAGAAAGGTATAATAAATACTTTAGATATAACAAACATCCAATTTTGAATTAAGTTGCCTCTCTAGATGACTACATACAGGGTAATGGAACATTCAGCATACTATGTAGGGGTTAAATAACTCCATCCTTCTCCTAACCACCATAATAGCAGAATCCAGGACCCCATAACAGATCTGACCTTACATACTGCAGATTCTTGTATATACTGGTCAGCCTATGCCCTGTTCCCCTCCCTTCTTATCAGGTAGGGATAAGAACTTAAGGCAAAGATCAGAAGTTGAGAGGAGGAATGCCAAAGTTATCTCTGGACCTACTGCATAGGGAGTGAACCAGAACTTCCCCTATTGAAGTTCACAGCAGAATTCCGGCACTTCTTGCATAACAGAGAACGAGGCTCGAATTGAATTACCAATGCACTCCAACTGATGGGGACTGTAGGGAGATAAGCAGCATTCTTTGCACATTTTTCTGGTCACCAGGTAACTTTTTCAGTTGCCATGGTGACTGGGATTTGTCCGGTGATGCATTTTGGACTTAAAAATCTTTGTGCTGCTTATGCTATAAATGGCACTGTGTTAAGTGAATCCCTGTTGGAAAAGAATCTTGGAGTTTTGGTGGATAAACTTAAAGGGGAACTGTGGTACCTTTAAAACAAGCCATCAACCACCTCTCTACGTGCTCCACAGCCCAAGATATACAGAAATGACTGACCAGAAAGTTAATGTGTGGGAGGCTGACATGTGACATTCCTAAGGCTTCTCCTACACAGTGCCGCCGGCGAGCACAGCCTCAGACTCCCTAAGTGTGTGAGGGAGACAGGAAGTCCCTCCTCCTCTCTGCTGTGTAAAGTCCTGACAGAGAAGGTAAGGGAATCTACAGCCCTTCTCTTTCACAGTGTGAAAACAGCCTTTTCAGGAAGAGTTCTCATTCTGCCTGAAAAGGCTGTTTCCAGAGTTTTCTGTGTGTGTGGGGGGGGAATCCTGAGTAACCTATGGCACCCGTGAGTGGGCGGGGCTTAGGCACCCACGAGTGGGCGGGGCCACATGGGGCTGTAAGATAATGGACCATGGGGGGCCTGCAACTGGAGGAACCATAGGGTCCATGAGTGGGAGGGACCAGGGGGGCTGTAAAGGGGAGGATAGATTGACAGTTTCAGAGCAGGAAGTGCAGGGGACCTGGTGATGCTGCTGCCATATCACACACAAAAATGTAAATATCTTCAAAACTATGCAAATAAACAATGAGCAGATCAAATTGGACCCCTTTAAGGGAGGAGACTCCAGACGTGCAAGTCTGGTGGATTGATAGATTAAAAAGCTTAGCCCCATCAGGTCTGAACAGGGATTACGATTTATATGTGTTTGTATAATAGGTGTGTTTCTTTTTCCCAGATATACCACAGGGGGTCACTGTAACTTTGATTTGTATCCACTTCTAAGTGACACATTGTAATTGTATTGATGGTATCAATTTCCTGTTTCTAACTATATTATGCCATTCATGTGTGATTAAATTCAAGGCTTGTTTGACTGCTTGATAAAGGATACTTTCCTATTCCCACTCATAACTAACACGTTCATAAACAATATCCTAATCTCAGACCATGCCCCAGTCGAGCTATCAATAAACCTGAACACACAATCCACTAGAACAGACCACTGGAGATTCCCAGCATACCTTTATGACTCAGAAGACTTTAGAATATTCATAACCACCCACTGGCAGAACTATGTGGACGACAACATGATACATATGGAGGACCCTGCTCTCTTTTAGCAGGTCTCCAAGGTGGTGATGAGGGGACACATAATAGTATATGTCTCACACAAGAAAAAGGCCTATAGGGAGAAATTCTCTCAGCTCGACCGTAACCTTCGAGAGGCATGCAGCCAGTACATAAACGACCCTACTGAAACAAACAAAGAGCACTATACATCGACGAAAAACTTATTGGACACATATCTGCTAGGTCAGGCACGGTGGTCGGTAGACACTAGAAGAAACAAATACCACAGATGGGGCAACCGAACAGGCACATTACTAGCAAGATTAACAAAACCGCAACACTCCCGCTGCCCGATACTGCAAATACATAACACCAACACAAACCAAACTATGACTGCCCAGCCTGAGATACAACAATACTTCCTACAATATTTCGAATCTTGCACGACTCGCCAGCTAAGGACGCTGATATCTATCTAGCAGCATGCTCTCTTCCCCAACTTACAGTAGAACAACAGGAATCTCTCAATCGCACAATAACCCAACAAGAAATTTCCAAAGTCATCAAGTCACTACACAACACCAAAGCCCCAGGCCCAGACGGCTTCCCAGCAGAATATTACAAATTACTTAACCCTCACATACTCCCTATCCTCACTGATCTATATAACAACATACTCACACAAGAAACCCATATCCAAAACTTCAATGACTCACAAACCATCCTCTTACTCAAACCAAACAAAGACCCACTGCTGGTCCAATCTTACAGGCCAATATCATTATTAAACCAAGATTATAAAATCTTGACAAAAATAATAGCAAACAGACTTAGCCAAATCATGCCAGACTTAATCACAGACTCACAACTAGGATTCACCAAGGGCAGGAACACCA
Source organism: Hymenochirus boettgeri (assembly GCA_019447015.1). NCBI lineage: Eukaryota > Metazoa > Chordata > Amphibia > Anura > Pipidae > Hymenochirus > Hymenochirus boettgeri. The sequence goes on from CM033470.1 coordinate 130,357,053, forward strand.
CCAAAGCCATACGCACAGCCATAGCGGCCATCTCAGCCCATTCCACCAGACCCCACTCCCAGGAGATCCTGTTAAGTTTAGACGCAGACAAGGCCTTCGACAGAGTCTCATGGAAATTTTTACATAAAATCCTCATCGCACGCAATTTTGGACCTAACTTCATCAGACTAATCACATTCCTACATGAAAATACCAACACCTCCCTGCTAATAAACAACACCAATTCACATACTTTCCAAACCCATAGAGGGACAAGACAGGGATGTCCACTCTCCCCCCTGCTGTTCAACCTCAGCATAGACCCACTACTTAGAACCATATCTAACAATAAACAATTCACAGCATCACGGTCGGTAAAGAAGACCTAAAACTCTCAGCTTATGCAGATGATATCCTTCTATTTGTGTCCAGACCCCTACGATCCATACCGGCTATACTGGATGAGCTGGTGAGGTTTGGGAGGCTCTCGGGACTACAGGTCAACTACAATAAATCTGAAGCACTTCCCCTAGGAACGGGTGGCCCACCAGGTTGGTCAGGTAGCTTCCCATTCAAATGGGCCGCCACAACCATAACATACCTAGGAACCCTCCTCCCTAGACAAATAGACCTGTTATACTCAAAAAACATCCCACCACTCATAACCCGAATAACAAATACATTGACCACATGGGGAAAGTTTCACCTTTCTTTCACAGGTCGAGCTAACCTCATAAAGATGATTTTGTTCCCCAAGTTGCTCTACTTATTACAAACCTTACCACTATTTTCTATCCGAAAGACTGAAACACATAAATACCATTTTCACGCAATATATATTGGCACACAAACCTTTGCGATTAATGAACAATACCCTCACTCTCCCCAAAAATAAAGGAGGCATCGGCTTCCCAAATATGAACTTTACAACATAGCATCAATCCAGAATAACTGCTGCATGCTCCTCAAACTACACACGTACCGACCTAGAACAACAACTGTGTGACTCCCAGTCCCTGACCTCAATGCTACACACACGTTTTTCGGACCTGCCGGAGGAGAGAAGGAATAACCCTTTGCTGATGTCAGGCTGGAAGGCATGGAACAGAGCCCGCTCTGTGATGGGCTTGAAACAATTCCACTTCAATTAAGGGATCCATTCATACACTCCGATGAATTTCCAGGAGGGGAGAGCCCACATGGTATTCCACAGATGGAGAACAGGAGGGATAGAAACGATTCGAGATTTGGTAGATATGACCTAACAAAGCCCCCAGTCCTTCTCACAGACAAAAAATAATTCCAATTGTGGGACCTAATTTATTTCACATTACAGCCAGCAGCTATGTCTCAAAATCAATCTCCAATCGGGGAGAAGCAGACTGGAGTAACCCACTAGACACACTACTCAATCCCCGGAACAAAGTCTGAACTCTTAATCTAACTACAATAAACTTCTGCAGCACCATATCAACACTCAAACCACACACCCAAAGATAAACCAATGGAAACAAGACATACCCACACTAACAGAAAACATCATACAAGAAATCATCAATTTACACATAAAACATCTCCCTGCAACCTCATATCACGAAATGACTCTGAAGCTATTGCACAGGGGCTACATCTCACCATATAGATTGGGGAGGATCAGGGGTCTGCCCCAGACTCTATGTCCAAAGTGCAAAGATCCCAAACCAGACCTTTTTCATTGTATGTGGTCTTGTCCGGTTATCCAGAATTTCTGGAAACAAGTAGCTACATTCTCCACACAACACTTAGTCAACTATGTTCCCCTAACACCACTCTGGGCAATATTTGGACACACGAACACACAAACATCCCACGTTACACTAGGAGCTAAAAAATTACTCCTTAACATATCAGCGGCAACCAGGAAAACCATACTCCAACATGGATAACACCCACCCCACGTCCCTAAAGCTATTCAAAACCAAATGTGTCATATCTTATTCCGAATGGATTGGGTGGAAGCGACACTAGACAAAGAAAACAAAGTCAAACAATTCTTTAACTCTGGGAAAGCTTTATTGACATTCTACACCACGCATATCAAACAAATATCCACGATACTCTCCATAACAGTATGGTATACGGAACAAACTCTGAGCACCACAATCCCCCAATCTCTTCTACCATGAATAGATACATAAGTCGGCCTGCGCATTACTCCCGTACTCCCCCCCCTCCTCGACCTCCTCCTCCTATCAGGAAGTGCCCCACCCTAATCCCTGGCGACAGACAACGACAGTAATAATATGTTATCACAGTTCTTGATTTAGGCAACTAGTTAAATAAGTTAATTTAATGTTATAACCCCGCAGCTAGTTGCGGCAAGTTAAGTAAATAAATAATAAAAACAATATAGAGCTAGAGATGTGGACCAATAAATATCTTATAAGGTAACATGGTAAAGAGTTAATGTGGATATCTGTATATAATAGCTTTGATGAGGGCTGACCGGCATACTTCCACACCATCAAGTTGAGGAATCACTGTATATAAACTTGTGACATCACAAGTCATAAGGATCATGCTGGTTGAGATTTCTATATTTCGAATGGTTTCGCGTAGGTGTGTACTGTCCCTTATATACGAGTGCATATTTTGCACTAATGGCTGAAGAAATTCGGAAGTGTCCTATCATTTATTCTTTGCCAAAAATACACAAGTCTACCACCTGTCCACCTGGGCGTCCCATTATGGCGGCACAGGGTTCGCTATTCCAACCGATTGTGATTTATCTAGACTCATTTCTTCAGCCCTTAGTGCAAAATATGCCCTCATATATAAGGTACAGTACACACCTATGCGAAACCATTCGAAATATAGTCTTTATCGCTACCAGTTGGACATCATAATTAATATACCGCCGATTGTCCCTTTGTATTTGAGAATAGATTTTGACATAGATACTACATTGTGTCGTTTTAGTTAGTCGACCCCCAACCCTGTTTTAATCAGTGCCCTATTAATATATGAGCCACTGATGTATAAGCAGTCACTCCCGTCCATTTTTATATTTGTTATTGTTTTTAGCGTGTTTGTTACTGATATTGTATTTATACTAGGCACTTGCCACTTTTGAGCACCTGACACTTTATTTCCAGGAGTCCTCGGCCCTGACCGTGGTGTTTTCTATTCTGGACCTCATAGAGTTAAGTTTACACGAACTGTATCCCTTTGCGGGTTACCTTCACCGAGTGGTGCTTATTAGCTCCGTGGTATGTTGCGTTTGCAACACACCCCAGACACTCCTACCTTTAATGCATGTCGGGTTTTCCATTGGTTGACCTCACACTGATGTCACGCTACACGCCCCACTTGGGCTGATTGGAGCAACACGGTATTTAAACTTGCACTATACACTTTTCTGATGTTCTGAAGACGGCCCCACAACTGGGGCGGAAACACGTAAACCATTGTGTTTGAATAACACTAACTTTGCTGTGAAGACCTTGTGAGTGCCTCCGTTCCTTCTTCTCCTGAGACGTGAACAAGATGGATACATCATTGGGAACACTGGCCCCAGGTGGCTTGAACAACAATGGTCACTACGTGCTGGGAGATTGTACCAATCGTTTTGGGGGGTTGCATTATAGTTTACATATTGCTCGTGTGTAAGCATGAGTAGGAGGGGGGGGAGTCGAGACAAGGGGAGGTTTCTTCCCTTTTTTCCCTGGTGTGCCGCGTGCCAGGATGACCTTGTTGTGTCTGTATTTTTGTATTCATTCATGCCATGGTGACCAGATTGAGTTGAACCTGTCCACTGTGCCTCTTTTAATATAAATGAGCCAGAGCATTGGTAGCATTTTTGGATCATGTTTTCAGGGTCTGAATTTGGGGGCATTTGTGATGTCCAGGTGAGTATGATAGAACGCCTTGCATAAAGAGATTTCTCTGAGAAAAGTGAGCTGTCGGTTATTCCAGCAGTCTATTTCTGGGATGCCTAAGATCGGTAGGTACTGTGGATCCGAGTTTTTCTGCCGGGGATATATATGCCTGGTGTATTATGTAAAATTGCATCAGTCTGTTAGGTGCTGATGGTGATGCTTTAATGTGGGATTCTCCCGTGCTTCCCAGTCTGATTCTGTTACGAAGGGATAACTTGGGTCCATTTATGTATTGTGGTATTGGTGACTTCAGCAGTTGGGTATTCATAGCTAGTGTAGGAATGGGAGATTAAGGGGGGTTCTCCATATACATTTATTAATCTGATTATGGGGTGGGGTTTACTGGTATGGTTGAGGACTGAATTCAGAGATGAGACAGTATTTATTTGTAGGTATCTGTATAGGAAGGAGTCTGGTAGATTGAATATAGATTTAGGGTGAGGCCAACACTGCAACGCACAGGAATCGCGCACAAATCGCGAGCGTTATCCACGCTGATTTGTGTGCGCTATTCTTGCCGTTTTGCGCATGCGTTTTCGCCTTTTCACTTATGGAAACGCATGCGTTAACGCAACCAAAAATGGTGAACGCATCGTTACCATAACACGAACGGACGCGCAATCGCATGCGCATCGGAAATCCATTTTAGCGAAAATTGCGGGGCAAACGCGAGCGCGAAAACCGGGCGCAAACGCGCGAAAACGCGCTGTGGCCTAGCCCTTAAAGTCAGTGAAGGAGATTGATGTTGGTTTTGAATAATATGTGAGAATTGAGTGATTCCTTTTCTTCTAGATTTCGGCGTGGGAAGGAGGCTAGATTGGAAAGTGGGGGTTGTGAGCCAGAGTAACGATTCTTCGGGATATCCCAGAATGCATGTATTATTTGACTCTTTCCAGACTTTAAATTGTTGGGGAGTGGAGGGAGTACCTCCTCCAGGTATAGGGATGGTGCGTTGTTCTAGAAATACCAAGGGGTGTGTGGGTAGGTAGGCGAATAATAATGATTCTGCATCATAGAGAGTGAAGGGTGTAGTTGTTGGGGGTTCTGGTTGGGGCAACAGCCAGGATTTAAAGTATTTAAGTTGTGGATGCTAGATATAGATGTGGAGTATTGGACTGCTAGACCTGCGGAGGGTTTGGGTCCTTGCAGCGCTTTGAGGCGGACTCTGTTCCTTCCAGCGCCCCAGAGAAATGTGCAGCAGCAGCTATGTAGTTTTTTTGAAGAAATTGTCCGGGATGTAGCTTAGTGCATGTTGAAAAATTAGAGGCGTTTGGTAGTAGGATGATTTTTCACAACGCCCTATGAGGTTAATGGGAGGTTTTGCCATGTTTTAATTTTCTTGCTTACCAATCTATCAGGGGACAACGTCTGAGTGTAAAAAATTGAGAGGGGGAGTGTGATTTGTATTCCAAGGTTATTTGAAGTACGTCTCTCGCGGTGTATCTAAAGGGAGCCCACTGAATATGAACACAGCACCGGCCAGGCCCGGCCCTCTCTCGAATAAATCAAACCAACCGGTGGAGCCACACAACTACTCCCTATCCAAATAACCACCCAAGTCCGGGAGCAGAAATGGTTACCCTCCTTCCTCCTGCAAACTGCAATCATGTGGGCATCCCCTCAATCAAGTCCCACAAACAGTGGAACAGTACTGTTGTGTTTTAAGTTAATGGTTAACACCATTATTTAACTCAAATTATATACTGCAACAATCGCAAGAACCTCCCCGCCTCTCTCCCTCCCCGGTGTGCCCACCCTCTCCATGACCTGACCCGCTCTATGTCTCTACCATTAAAATTCTAACATGGAATTTCAGAGGTCTAAACAACCCATCTAAAAGACTTTCCGTCTTTACTCAGATAATATCCACACGGCTGACATAATTCTCCAAAGACTCACCTACTCCTAGCACTACAGGTTATCTTCAAAGACCATGGATCACGGGACAGCGCATAGTACTCACTCCTCTTACTCATGCAGTCTCAATATTATAAATAAGCAATTAAGATATGTTATTCAAGAAGTCGATCTGACAAAAGAGGAAATATCTATGTTTAGGCCCTCAAACCAAAACTCGTCGGTTTGTGATATCGTATTATGATCCTCCCCTGCACATCAGCACCCCTAAAAGAAACTCTTCATTCACACAAATACCCGCAAGCACATGTTTATATTTCAGAGACTTCAACACCCTTATGAACCCGGTTCAGGATAAACTATGCTCACCTCACTATCAGCAACAACCCCCTCCAACACTCCTCGCTTTCAACCTATACCCAGGAGCTGGGACTCTAGACGCGTGGAGACTGCGCCACCCGCTAAGAAAAAATACACCCTGCCACTCTAAAACGTACACACACTATCGAGAATAGACTATATATTTATTAACAAAAGACTATCTCCTAACATTCGTGGACATCCTGCATCTGACCAGGGGCATATGCGATCACTCGCCTATTCTTTAAAGCTCAAAACTCCCACCAACACCCTCACACACAACACGCCCATGGCGCTTCCACCCTTTGGATTAATCCTCTTTCCTCCTGGAGACACGATCCCCAACCAATCGACACCTACTTCCAATTACAACAAGGAAGTAAATTCTACAATACCTGGATGCGTTCAAAGCAGTTCTGCCCGGAGTACTGCAGTCCACCCATCTCCCATATCAAACACTTGGCCTATGATAGGGAATGAGGATAAAAAGATCCTTGATGGAAGCCTAATCCATTATGTAAAAAAACCCACACCTACCACAAGCAACTTGGCTCACACAACAAACCCTACAATGCTTCACCACACGGAAAAACATGCACGGAAGAATTCTTTGTCAAACAATCTTACTTCGAACTGGTCACCAATATCCAAACTTCTGGCTTGGTTGGGCCCACGGTCCATCAGACCAGAACGTTATAACCAAATAATGACGCAATCTCAACCAAATTACAGATACCCATGGTATCCTGAAATGTTTTACAGAATACTACTCCACACTGTACCAATCCCAACTAAGCCATCAACCGCACCAACTGACACTTCCTCACAAAGTTGCAATTCCCTCAACTTGAACAAACAAGATCGCTTCCGCCTAGACGCAACATAACAACAGAGAACTCCAAGCGGCACTACAGAGCATGTCATGTGACAAACCCCAGGCCCAGATGGAATACCAGTAAAATATACAAAAAATATGAACAACAATTCCTACCACAACTACTACAAGTATACTCCGCTGCTCTCCACTCTCAAAACTCCCAACATCCATGTACGAAGCACATTCAAGTCTCTTACTAAAAACAGGAAAAGACCCCACCAACTGTAGCCTACTACAGACCAATATCTCTCCTCAACACCGATTACAAAATTCTTGCCAAAATCTTAGCTAACCGTATCCAAAAAATAATCCATACAATAATACAACCCCGGACCAAACAGGCTTTTGCCAGCAAATCACTTCCATAAACATTAGGAAACCTTGATACATACCAAGTAGACCACGACCAACGCCGGCTCTAGGATAATCTTTTCCCTCAGATGCTCAAAGCATTCGACTCGATCGAATGGCCCTATCTAGGGAATGTCTAAGGAGGTTCGGCTTCGCCCAGATTCATCAAATGGACACAACTGCTATATGCCATCCCACAGCAGCGATCAGAATAAACGGCACCACATCTAGCACCTTCCCCCTTTTCAGAGGCACCAGACAGGGATGCCCCCCTTTCCCCCATATCTCTTTGGCAATTGCTATGGAACCACTAGCCATTAGACTGGCGATCACACACCCAGATATCACTGGATTCACCCTCATTCAACACTCCTCACGTTGAGCCTAACCAGATGACATGATAATATACTGCCGACCCGACGCTCTCTCCGCTCTGTGTATGACATAATACAAATTCGGCCCACCCTCTGGTACATACTCAACTGGGATAAACCCTGCCTATTCCCCCTGGATAAAGATGCACCATACCGCCGTTTGCCAACAACCTAATACCAATAACTAGTACCTTCAAATACCTTGGAATACAAATCACACACTCCCCTCTCAATTTTTTACACTCAGACTCGTTGTCCCCCTGATAGAACTGGTAAGCAAGAAAATTAAAAACTGGCAAAACCTGCCCATTAACCTCATAGGGCTGTGAAAAATCCCTACTACCAAAAGCTCAATTTTTCAACATGACTAAGCACATCCCGGACAATTTCTTCAAAAAAACTACATCAGCCTGCTGCTTCCATTTCTCTGGGGCGCTGGAAGGAACAAGTCCGCCTCAAAGCGCTGCAAGGACCCAAAACCTCTCCGCAGGTCTAGCAATGTCCATCTCCACATCTACATCTAGCATCACAACTTAAATACTTTAAATCCTGGCTGTTGCCCCACCAGAACCCCCAACCAACTACACCCTTCACTCTCTATGATGCAGAATTCTTTATTCGCCTACCTACCCACACACCCCTTGGTATTTCTAAAACACGCACCATCCCTATACCTGGAGGAGGTACCTCCCTCCACTCCCAACAATTTAAAGTCTGGAAAAGAGTCAATAATACTCGCATTCTGGGAATATCCCCAAGAATCGTTACTCTGGCACAACCCCCCTTTCCAATCTAGCCTCCTTCCCAACGCCGAAATCCTAGAAGAAAAAGGGACTCACTCAATTCTCACATATTATTCAACAACAACATCTAATCTCATTCACTGACTTTAAGGGCTAGGCCACCAGCGCGGTTTTCGCGCGTTTGCGCCCGCTTTCGGCGCTCGGTTTGCGCCCGCATTTTCGCTAAAATGGATTTCCGATCGCATGCGATTGCGCGTTCCTTTCGTGTTTGGTAACGCTGCGTTCACCATTTTTTGTGCTTTAACGCATGCGTTTCCATAAGGAAAAGGCGAAAACGCATGCGCAAAACGCCAAGAATCGCGCACCAAATCGCGTGCGATAACGCTCGCGATTTGTGCGCGATTCCTGTGCGTTTGCAGTGTTGGCCTCACCCTAATCTATATTCAATCTACCAGACTCCTTCCTATACAGATCCCTACAAATCAAATCTGTCTCATCTCTGAATTTCAGTCCCAACCATACCAGTAAACCCCACCCCATAATCAGATTATAAATGTATATGGAGAACCCCCCTTAATCTCCCATTCCTACACTATCTACTGAATACCCAACTCGCTGAAGTCCCCAATACCACAATACATAAATGACCCAAGTTATCCCTTCGATAACAGACAGACTGGGAAGCACTGGAGAATCCCACATTAAGCATCACCATCAGCACCTACAACTGATGCAATTTAACATAAATCACCAGGCATATATATCCCCGGCGAAGAAACCGGATCCACAGTACCTACCGACTTAGGCATCCCAGAAATAGACTGCTGGAATAACCGACAGCTCACTTTCTCAAGAAACTCTCTTCATGCAAGGCGTTCTATCATACTCACCTGGACATCACAAATGCCCCCAATTCAGACCCTGAAACATGATCCAAAAATGCTACCAATGCTCTGGCTCATTTATATTAAAAGAGGCACAGTGGACAGGTTCAACTCAATCTGGTCACCATGGCATGATGAATACAAAACATACAGACACAACAAGGTCATCCTGGCACCGCGCACACCAGAAAAAAGGGAAGAAACCCTCCCCTTGTCTCCGACTCCCCCCCCTCTCCTACTCATGCTTACACACGAGCATATGTAACTATAATGCAACCCCCCCAAAACGATTGGTACATAATCTCCCAAGCACTGTAGTGACCATTGTTCGTCAAGCCACCTGGGGCCAGTGTTCCCAATTGATGTATCCATCTTGCTTCACGTCTCAGGAGAAGAAGTGAACGGAGGCACTCACAGGTCTTCACAACAAAGTTAGTGTTTATTCAAACACATGGTTTACGTGTTTCCCGCCCCAGTTGGTGGGGCCGTCTTCAAACACAGAAAAAGTGTATAGTCAAGTTTAAATACCGTGTTGCTCCAATCAGCCCAATGGGGGGGGCGTGTATGCGTGACATCAGTGTGAGGTCAACCAATGGAAAACCCGACATGCTTAAAGGTAGGAAGTGTCGGTGTGTTGGCAAACAGCAACATACCACGGAGCTAATAAGCACCACTCGGTTAAGGTACCCGCAAAGGATACAGTTCGTGTAAACTTAACTCTATGAGGTCCCAGAATAAGAAACACCAGCGGTCAGGGCCGCTGACTTCCTGGAAATAAAGTGTCAAGGTGCTCAAAAGTGGCAAGTGCCTAGTAATACAATACAATATCAGTAACAAACACGCTAAAAACAATAACAAATTATAAAAATGGACGGGAGTGACTGCTATACTCCATGGCTCATTATATTATATGGGCACTATGTTAAAACAGGGTTGGGGGTCGACTAACTATAAACGACACAATGTTAGTATCTATGTCAAAATCTATTCTCAAATACAAGAGACAACGGCGGTATATAATTATGATGTCCAACTGGTAGCGTAAAGACATATTTCGAATGGTTTCGCATGGTGTGTACTGTACCTATATATGAGGGCATATTTTGCACTAATGGATGAAGAAATGAGTCTAGATAAATCACAATCGTTTGGAATAGCGAACCCTGTGCCGCCATAATGGACTCCCAGGTGGACAGGTGGTACTTGTGTATTTTTGGCAAAGATAAATAATAGGACACTTCCGAATTCTTCAGCCATTAGTGCAAATATGCACTCGTATATAAGGGACAGTACACACCCTACGCGAAACCATTCGAAATATAGAAATCTTCACCACATGATTCCTTATGACTTTGATGTCACAATTTTTCATTGGATTCCTCAACTTGATGGTGTGGAAGTATGTCCGTTCAGCCCTCATCAAAGCTATTATATTACGATATCCACATTAACTCTTTACCATGTTACCTTATAAGATATTTATTGGTCCACTCTCTAGCTCTATATGGTTTTTATTATTTATTTACTTAACTTGCCTGCCGCAACTAGCTGCGGGGTTATAACTTAAATTAACTTATTTAACTAGTTGCCTAAATCAAGACTGTGATAACAATATTATTACTGTCGTTGTTCTGTCGCCAGGGATTAGGGTGGGGCCTAGTCCTGATAGGAGGAGGGGTCGAGAAGGGGGGGGGAGTAATGCGCAGGCCGACTTATGTATCTATTCATGGTAGAGAGATTGGGGGATTGTGGCTCAGAGTTTGTTCCGTATACCATACTGTTATGTGGAAGCAGTTGTGATATTTGTTTGATATGCGTGGTAGAATGTCAATAAGCTTTCCCGAGTTTTAAGAATTGTTTGACTTTGTTTTCCTTTCTTGTCTAGTGTCCGCTTCCACCCAATCCATTCGGAATAGATATGACATTTGGTTTGAATAGCTTATGCGGAGGTGGGTGTGTGTTATCCATGTTGGAGTATGGTTTTTCCTGGTTGCCGCGATATGTTTAAGGAGTAATTTTTGCTCCTAGTGTAACGTGGGATGTTTGTGTGTTCGTGTGTCCAAATAGCCCAGAGTGGTGTTAGGGGGAACATAGTTGACTAGTTGTGTGGAAATGTAGCTCCTTGTTTCCAGAAATTCTGGATACCGACCAAGACCACATACAATGAAAAGGTCGGTTTTGGGATCTTTGCACTTTGGACATAGAGTCTGGGCAGACCCCTGATCCTCCCCAATCTATATGGTGAAATGTAGCCCCTGTGCAATAGCTTCAGAGTCATTTCGTGATATGAGGTTGCAGGGAGATGTTTTTATGTGTAAATTGATGATTTCTTGTATGATGTTTTCTGTTAGTGTGGGTATGTCTTGTTTCCTTGGTTTATCTTTGGGTGTGTGGTTTTAGTGGTTGATATGGTGCTGCGAAGTTTATTGTAGTTAGATAAAGAGTTCAGACTTTGTTCCGGGATTGCAGTAGTGTGTCTAGTGGGTTACTCCAGTCTGCTTCTCCCAGATTGGAGATTGATTTTGAGACATAGCTGCTGGCTTGTAAATGTGAAATAATTAGGTCCCACAATTGAAATTATTTTTTTGTCTGTGAGAAGGACTGGGGGCTTTTAGTGGTCATATCTACCAAATCTCGAATCGTTTCTATCCCTCCTGTTCTCCTCTGTGGAATACCATGTGGGCTCTCCCCTCCTGGAAATTCGGATGTTTGATGATGGTCCCATAATGAGTGGAATTGTTTCAAGCCCATCACAAGAGCGGGCTCTGTTCCATGCCTTCCAGCCTGACATCAGCAAAGGTTATCCCTTCTCTCCTCCGGCAGGTCCGAAAAACGTGTGTGTAGCATTGAGGTCAGGGACTGGGAGTCACACAGTTGTTGTTCTAGGTCGGTACGTGTGTAGTTTGAGAGGCAGCACCGTTTTCTGAGATGTGATGCTATGTTTAAAGTTCATATTTGTGGGAAGCCGATGCCTCTCCTTATTTTTGGGGAGAGTGAGGGTATTGTATTTAATTCGCAAAGGTTTGTTGTGCCAGATATATTTGCGGAAATGGTATTTATGTGTTTTCATGTCTTTTCCGGAATAGAAATAGTGGTAAGGTTTGTAATAAGTAGAGCAACTTGGGGAACAAATCATCTTTATAGGTTAGCTTCGTACCTATGAAAGAAAGGGGAAACTTTCCCCATGTGGTCAATGATTTGTTATTCGGGTTATGATGGTGGGATGTTTTTTGAGTATAACAGATTTTTTTGTTCTAGGGAGGAGGGTTCCTAGGTATGTTATGGGTTGGTGGCCCATTTGAATGAGAAGCTACCTGACCAATCCGGTGGCCCCTTCCTAGGGACACATAAGAGTCCTCCCTCGCCCCCCCCTCCCCCCATTCTTCCCCCCCCAACGCCCCCCCCCCTCCCCCCTCCCTCGCCCCCTCCGCCCCCCTACGTTCATCCCTCCCCCGTCCCCCCTCCTCCCCCGCCTGCCCCCCTCCCACCCTCCCCCCCCCCACTCTCCCCAGTATCCTCCTCCCCCCGCCTCGTCCCCCCCTCATCCTCCCCCCCCCCACCCCCCGCCCTCCCCCGATCCCTTCCCCCACCTCCTCCCCCGCCCCGTCACACCCTCCCGTCTTCGCCTTGCCCCTCTCCGACCTCCCACCTAACCCCTACTGCCTATCCCGATGCCTCCCAACCTCGCCACTCATCCAGTATAGCCGGTATGGATCGTAGGGGTCTGGACACAAATAGAAGGATATCATCTGCATAAGCTGAGAGTTTTAGGTCTTCTTTAACCGACCTTGATGCCTGTGAATTTTTATTGTTAGATATGGTTCTAAGTAGTGGGTCATGCTGAGGTTGAACAGCAGGGGGGGAGGTGGACACTCCCTGTCTTGTCCCTCTATAGGTTTGGAAAGTATGTGAATTGGTGTTGTTTATTAGCAGGAGGTGTTGGTATTTTCATGTAGGAAGGTGATTAGTCTGATGAAGTTAGGTCCAAAATTGCGTTCGATGAGGATTTTATGTAAAAATTTCCAGGAGACTCTGTCGAAGGCCTTGTCTGTCGTCTAAACTTAACAGCATCTCCTGGGATTGGGTTTGGGGTCTGGTAAAAAGGGCTGAGATGGCCGCTATGCTGTGCCGTATGGCTTTGGTGGTGTTTTCCTGCCCTTGGTGAATCCTAGTTGTGAGTCTGTATTAAGTCTGGCTGATGTGGCTAAGTCTGTTTGCTATTATTTTTGTCAAGATTTTATAATCTTGGTTTATAATGATATTGGCCTGTAAGATTGGACCACAGTGGTCTTGTTTTGGTTTGAGTAAGAGGATGGTTTGGAGTCATTGAAGTTTTGATATTGGGTTTTTCTTTGTGATTATGTTGTTATATAGATCGTGAGGATAGGAGTATGTGAGTGGAGGTTAAGTAATTTGGTATATTCTGCTGAAGCCGTCTGGGCCTGGGGTTTTGGTGTTGTGTAGTGACTTGATGACTTTGGAAATTCTTGTTGGGTTATTGTGCGATTGAGAGATTCTGTTGTTCTACTGTAAGTTGGGGAAGAGAGCATGCTGCTAGATAGATATCACGCGTCCTTAGCTGCGAGTCGTGCAAGATTCGAAATATTGTAGGAAGTATTGTTGTATCTCAGGCTGGGCAGTCATAGTTTGGTTGTGTGTTGGTGTTGTGTTATGTATTTGCAGTTATCGCAGCGGGAGTGTTGCGGTTTGTATCATTTGCTAGTAATGTGCCTGTTCGGGTTGCCCCATCTGTGGTATTGTGTTCTCTAGTGTCTAAACCGACCACCGTGCCTGACCTAGCAGATATGTGTCCAATAAGTTTTTCGTCGATGTATGTGCTCTTTGTTTGTTTCAGTAGGGTCGTTTATGTACTGGCTGCATGCCTCTCGAAGGTTACGGTCGAGCTGAGAGAATTTCTCCCTATAGTAGGCCTTTTTCTTGTGTGAGACATATACTATTTGTGTCCCCTCATCACCCACTTGGAGACCTGCTAAAAGAGAGCAGGTCCTCCATATGTATCATGTTGTCGTCCACTAGTTCTGCCCATGGGTGGTTATGAATATTCTAAAGTCTTCTTCTGAGTCATAAAGGTATGCTGGGAATCTCCAGTGGTTGTGTTCTAGTGGATTGTGGGTTCAGTTTATTGATAGCTCACTGGGGCATGGTCTGAGATTAGGATATTGTTTATGAACGTGTTAGTTATGAGTGGGAATAGCTCATTAGATATCAAGATATTATCAATGTGTGAGTGTGAATGGTGAGGGTTGGAGTAAAAGCTGTATTGTTTGGTAGTTGGGTGTTGTAGTCTCCAGGGATCGCAAAGTCCCAGCTGTGAGATTATTTCCAGGAGGGGAGAGGGTGTGGCGACTGGGGTTTGTCTAGGTCCCATTCTGTCAATAGAGCTGTTTAGAATCGTGTTGAAATCCCTGCCTATGAAAATTTGGTGTTTTGGTTTGGCCAGCAGCTGTCTCAAAAGGGTGGAGTAGAAGTCCGTGTTAGTCCCATTTGGGGCGTAGATTTTTGCTATGGTGTATGTTGTGTTTTTTATCTCCAGGTCTAGGATCAGGAATCTGCCCGCGGGGTCTTTCACCACGTCCAATATCGTGACTGGTATATCTCTGTGTATGAGTATAGCTACTCCTTTTGATTTAGATGTATTTGAGGCTGTTATGCAGTGTGAGATCCTTGGTGCCTTTAATATTCCTTAGAAAAATATATTCTTGACAAATACAAGAAAAATATTGTCATATATCGTCGTTTCATTGACGACCTGTTTTTTGTATGGGAAGGCACAACATCGGAAGCGGAGGCATTCGTCTCTGAAATTAATGCTCTTAACACTCCGATCAAATTAACCGCCCACATTGACCCTACATCAGTAGAATTCCTGGATTTAACTATTTTTATCTTGGACAATAAACTACACACTACACTATTCAGAAAACCCACCGATAGAAATTCAGTGTTACATTACAAGAGCTGTAATCCGGCATCATTAAAAAAAATCTATTCCATACAGTCAAGCCTAACGGGTATTGAGAAATAACAGCAGTGCTGCCCTGGCGGATACACAACTGGAAGAGCTTAAAAAGAGATTGTCCTAAAGACTATACCCCATTCAACTAATTAATTCCTCTTTTTCAAAAGCGAGAAATACTTTCTACAACAACCTTCCTAGATTAATTGTTGACCAAGATGTGGCCAGATTACAAACTGAATACAACCCAAGAAGCCCTATGGTGAAAAAAATCATTGATCACCATTGGGATATTGTTTGAAAGGACAAATCTCTGCCCTTTAAACACACAGTAATTCAACACACTTTTAAACGTGGCCGTTCACTAAGAAACATCCTGGTCAATACCGATATATCTCCCACAAACAAGTCCAGCCCCCTGACTAAATCGGGATGCTTCAGGTGCCCCAATTGTACTACCTGTAACGGCATGCTGTCAGGGGATCCGTTCCCCCATCCACAGACGGGCAGACGTATCAAAATTAAGGGCAGATTCTCATGTACTAGTCGCAATGTAATCTATTAAATTGTGTGCCCATGCGGTTTGTTCTACATCGGGAAGACCACTACTTCCCTCAGAGAACGCATGGCCAATCACCGTACATCCATCAGACAAGCCATGGCCGACAAGGGAGGTCATATTCAGAGCAAATACGGTGATATGGCTGTGGCCAAACACTGTAGATTACTTAATCACCACATCAGCAGTCTGCGCTGGATGATTATTGACGGTTTACTGCCTAATGCTACACAAAAAATTGACACCGAAAATATGCTCCTGAGACGTGAAGCAAGATGGATACATCAATTGGGAACACTGGCCCCAGGTGGCTTGAACGAACAATGGTCACTACAGTGCTTTTTATAACTTGGTGGACAGCTTTTAACTATCGCCCCACAGATGTAGTGGCGTCCTCTCTGTCATCTTGGGCTTATAACTTCACATTCAGTGCTATCACCTTTGTTGTGGTAGCTTGGAACCTTATGATTGTTAGTGGCTTTTAGTGTCTTTTTCATATTTCCATCCTTCACGCCCGCCTTGACCATCCCCATATGTACCCATTTTTCCATGTTTATTTATCATATAGGGCATAACATATTTCATCGCCCTTGTTAATGGCTGTCTTTATCGCTACCAGTTGGACATCATAATTAATATACCGCCGATTGTCCTCTTGTATTTGAGAATAGATTTTGACATAGATACTAACATTGTGTCGTTTTTTAGTTAGTCGACCCCCAACCCTGTTTTAACATAGTGCCCATATCAATATAATGAGCCACTGATGTATAGCAGTCACTCCCGTCCATTTTTATATTTGTTATTGTTTTAAGCGTGTTTGTTACTGATATTGTATTTATACTAGGCACTTGCCACTTTTGAGCACCTTGACACTTTATTTCCAGGAGTCAGCGGCCCTGACCGCTGGTGTTTTCTATTCTGGGACCTCATAGAGTTAAGTTTACACGAACTGTATCCCTTTGCGGGTTACCTTCAACGGGTGGTGCTTATTAGCTCCGTGGTATGTTGCTGTTTGCAACACACCCCCAGACACTCCTACCTTTAATGCATGTCGGGTTTTCCATTGGTTGACCTCACACTGATGTCACGCATACACGCCCCCCCACTTGGGCTGATTGGAGCAACACGGTATTTAAACTTGCACTATACACTTTTCTGATGTTCTGAAGACGGCCCCACAACTGGGGCGGAAACACGTAAACCATTGTGTTTGAATAAACACTAACTTTGCTGTGAAGACCTGTGAGTGCCTCCGTTCACTTCTTCTCCTGAGACGTGAAGCAAGATGGATACATCAATTGGGAACACTGGCCCCAGGTGGCTTGAACGAACAATGGTCACTACAGTGCTTGGGAGATTATGTACCAATCGTTTTGGGGGGTTGCATTATAGTTTACATATATGCTCGTGTGTAAGCATGAGTAGGAGAGGGGGGGGAGTCGGAGACAAGGGGAGGGTTTCTTCCCTTTTTTCCCTGGTGTGCCGCGTGCCAGGATGACCTTGTTGCTGTCTGTATGTTTGTATTCATTCATGCCATGGTGACCAGATTGAGTTGAACCTGTCCACTGTGCCTCTTTTAATATAAATGAGCCAGAGCATTGGTAGCATTTTTTGGATCATTGTTTTCAGGGTCTGAATTTGGGGGGCATTTGTGATGTCCAGGTGAGTATGATAGAACGCCTTGCATAGAAGAGAGTTTCTCTGAGAAAAGTGAGCTGTCGGTTATTCCAGCAGTCTATTTCTGGGATGCCTAAGATCGGTAGGTACTGTGGATCCGAGTTTTCTTGCCGGGGATATATATGCCTGGTGTATTATGTAAAATTGCATCAGTCTGTTAGGTGCTGATGGTGATGCTTTAATGTGGGATTCTCCCAGTGCTTCCCAGTCTGATTCTGTTATCGAAGGGATAACTTGGGTCCATTTATGTATTGTGGTATTGGTGACTTCAGCGAGTTGGGTATTCAGTAGCATAGTGTAGGAATGGGAGATTAAGGGGGGTTCTCCATATACATTTATTAATCTGATTATGGGGTGGGGTTTTACTGGTATGGTTGAGGACTGAAATTCAGAGATGAGACAGTATTTGATTTGTAGGTATCTGTATAGGAAGGAGTCTGGTAGATTGAATATAGATTTAGGGTGAGGCCACACTGCAACGCACAGGAATCGCGCACAAAATCGCGAGCGTTATCGCACGCGATTGTGTGCGCGATTCTTGCGCGTTTTGCGCATGCGTTTTCGCCTTTTCACGTTATGGAAACGCATGCGTTAACGCACCAAAAATGGTGAACGCATGCGTTACCATAACACGAACGGACGCGCAATCGCATGCGCATCGGAAATCCATTTTAGCGAAAATTGCGGGCGCAAACGCGAGCGCGAAACGCGGGCGCAAACGCGCGAAAAACGCGCTAGTGTGGCCTAGCCCTTAAAGTCAGTGAATGAGATTAGATGTTGGTTTTGAATAATATGTGAGAATTGAGTGATCCCTTTTCTTTCTAGGATTTCGGCGTCTGGGAAGGAGGCTAGATTGGGAAAGTGGGGGTTGTGCCAGAGTAACGATTCTTCGGGGATATCCCAGAATGCGATGTATTTATTGACTCTTTTCCAGACTTTAAATTGTTGGGAGTGGAGGGAGGTACCTCCTCCAGGTATAGGGATGGTGCGTTGTTCTAGAAATACCAAGGGGTGTGTGGGTAGGTAGGCGAATAATAATGATTCTGCATCATAGAGAGTGAAGGGTGTAGTTGTTGGGGGTTCTGGTTGGGGCAACAGCCAGGATTTAAAGTATTTAAGTTGTGATGCTAGATAGTAGATGTGGAGATTGGACATTGCTAGACCTGCGGAGGTTTTGGGTCCTTGCAGCGCTTTGAGGCGGACTCTGTTCCTTCCAGCGCCCCAGAGAAATGGAAGCAGCAGGCTATGTAGTTTTTTTGAAGAAATTGTCCGGGATGTAGCTTAGTGCATGTTGAAAAATGTAGAGGCGTTTTGGTAGTAGGATGATTTTCACAACGCCCTATGAGGTTAATGGGCAGGTTTTGCCATGTTTTAATTTTCTTGCTTACCAGATCTATCAGGGGGACAACGCTGAGTGTAAAAAATTGAGAGGGGGAGTGTGTGATTTGTATTCCAAGGTATTTGAAGGTACTAGTTATTGGTATTAGGTGTTTGGCAAACGGCGGTATGGTGCACTCTTTATCCAGGGGGAATAGGCAGGGTTTATCCCAGTTGATGTATAGTCCAGAGGGTGGGCCGAATTTTGTTATTATGTCATACACAGAGCGGAGAGAGCGGTCCGGGTCGGCTAGGTATATTATCATGTCATCTGCGTATAGGCTCAAACGTGAGGAGTGTTGACTGAGGGTGAATCCAGTGATATCTGGGTGTGATCGCAGTCTAATGGCTAGTGGTTCAATAGCAATTGCAAAGAGATATGGGGAAAGGGGGCATCCCTGTCTGGTGCCTCTGAAAAGGGGGAAGGTGCTAGATGTGGTGCCGTTTATTCTGATCGCTGCTGTGGGATTGGCATATAGCAGTTGTGTCCATTTGATGAATCTGGGGCCGAAGCCGAACCTCCTTAGACATTCCCATAGATAGGGCCATTCGATCGAGTCGAATGCCTTTTGAGCATCTAGGGAAAGCATTATCCTAGAGCCGGCGTTGTCGTGGTCTACTTGGGTATGTATCAAGGTTTTCCTAATGTTTATGGAAGTTGATTTGCCTGGCATAAAGCCTGTTTGGTCCGGGTGTATTATTGTATGGATTATTTTTTGGATACGGTTAGCTAAGATTTTGGCAAGAATTTTGTAATCGGTGTTGAGGAGAGATATTGGTCTGTAGTAGCTACAGTTGGTGGGGTCTTTTCCTGTTTTTAGTAAGAGAATGATATGTGCTTCGTACATGGATGTTGGGAGTTTTTGAGAGTGGAGAGCAGCGGAGTATACTTGTAGTAGTTGTGGTAGGAATTGTTGTTCATATTTTTTGTATATTTCTACTGGTATTCCATCTGGGCCTGGGGTTTTGCCCACTGACATGCTCTGTAGTGCCGCTTGGAGTTTCTCTGTTGTTATGTCTGCGTCTAGGCGGAGCGCATCTTGTTGTTCAAGTTGAGGGAATTGCACTTTTGTGAGGAAGTGTTCAGTTGGTGCGGTTGATGGGCTTAGTTGGGATTGGTACAGTGTGGAGTAGTATTCTGTAAAACATTTCAGGATACCATGGGTATCTGTAATTTGGTTGAGATTAGCGTCATTTATTTGGTTAATAACGTTCTGGTCTGATGGACCGTGGGCCAACCAAGCCAGAAGTTTGGATGATTGGTGACCATGTTCGAAGTAAGATTGTTTGACAAAGAATTCTTTCCGTGCATGTTTTTCGGTGGTGAATGCATTGTAGAGGTTTTGTGTGTTGAGCCAAGTTGCTTTAGTGGTAGGTGTGGGTTTTTTTACATAATTGGATTAGGCTTCCATCAAGGATCTTTTTATCTCATTTTCCCTATCATAGGCCAAGTGTTTGATATGGGAGATGGTGGACTGCAGTACTCCGTGCAGAACTGCTTTGAACGCATCCCAGGTATTGTTGACATTTACTTCATTGTTGTTAAATTGGAAGTAGGTGTCGATTTGGTTGGGGATCGTGTCTCCAGGAGGAAAGAGATTAATCCAAAAGGGGTGGAAGCGCCATGGGCGTGTTGTGTGTGAGTGTGTGGTGGGGAGTTTGAGCTTTAAAAGAATAGGCGAGTGATCGCATATGCCCCTGGTCAGATGCAGGATGTCCACGATGTTAGGAGATAGTCTTTTGTTAATAAATATATAGTCTATTCTCGATAGTGTGTTGTACGTTTTAGAGTGGCAGGTGTATTCTTTCTTATGCGGGTGGCGCAGTCTCCACGCGTCTATGAGTCCCAGCTCCTGGGTATAGGTTGAAAGCGAGGAGTGTTGGAGGGGGTTTGTTGCCTGATAGTGAGGTGAGCATAGTTTATCCTGAACCGGGTTCATAAGGGTGTTGAAGTCTCCTAGACATATAACATGTGCTTGCGGGTATTTTGTGATGAATGAAAGAGTTTCTTTTAGGGGTTGCTGATGTGCAGGTGGAGGATCATATATACCTATTATCACAAACCAGACTGAGTTTATGGTGAGGGCTAAACATAGATATTTTCCTCTTTTGTCAGATCTGACTTCTTGAATAACATATCTTAATTGCTTATTTATTAATATTGAGACTCCGCATGAGTAAGAGGAGTGAGTACTATGCGCTGTCCAGCTGATCCATGGTCTTTGAAGATAACCTGTAGTGCTAGGGAGTAGGTGAGTCTCTTGGAGACATATTATGTCAGCCTGTGTGGATCTTATCTGAGTAAAGACGGAAAGTCTTTTAGATGGGTTGTTTAGACCTCTGACATTCCATGTTAGAATTTTTAATGGTAGAGACATAGCAGCGGTCAGGTCATGGAGAGGTGGCGGCACACCGGGGAGGGAGAGAGGCGGGGAGGTTCTATGCGATTGGTTGCAGTATATACATTATAGTTAAATAATGGTGTTAACCATTAACTTAAAACACAACAGTAACTTGTTCCACTGTTTGTGGGACTTGATTGAGGGGATGCACATGAGTGCAGTTTCTGCAGGAGGAAGGAGGGTAACCATTTTTCTGCTCCCGGACCTTGGGTTATTGTGGATTAGGGAGTCAGTTGTGTGGCTCCACGGGGTTTGATTTATTCGAGAGAGGGCCGGGCCTGGCCGGTGCCTGGTGTTCACATATCAGTGGAGCTCCTATTTAGATACACCGCGAGAGACCGTAATCATACACCACATATTCAGACGTTAGTAATGGGGATTGATGTGTTGTTTGTTTTGTTAGGGTATTGGTTTGGCCGCTATGGGGTAGTACGTGAGGGAGTGGTGGGTCGGGGGCGTGGTGATTGATAGTTATGACATGGTGTGTGGTTGTGTTAGTTTCTGGTGGTGCACAGGTTGTCGTTGTTGTGCTGCATATGTGGTTGATTTGTTGGAGAGAATGTGAGATGTACGGATGGCTACAGATTGTGTATCTTGCGTAGTGTTTACACTGTGGGATTAGTATACATAGATTCAAGCATTGACAAATACATATTGGTATAGTAATACAACTGTTAAGGTCTATTGCACATATCGGATACTACAAGAGGTTAGCATTGGTATAGTTGGAGGCATTATGCGGCACCACCGAGACTCTGAGGTCCCTTCACATATACTAGTGCAACAGGGTACGACTGTTAAAGGTCTATCATGTATATCGGTTGTTGCGAGGGTTTAAAGGGTGGTATGGCGGAAACAGTCTGCGGTCTCACCGGGACTCCAACCCACATACCAATGCCACACAGTACGACTGTTAAAGGTCTATCATGCATACTAGTGTTTGACAATAGTGTGTGGTATCATTGATGCTCCAGGATTCCAACACAAATACCAATGTAACAGGGTACGACTGCTAAGTGTCTATCGTACATATCAGTTATTGCGAGGAGTTTACCATTGGTATGGCAGGAAGCAGTATAGTCACCAGTGAGACTCTGAGACATCGACACATACATTCATGTAACACGGTGTGGCTGTTAAAAGGACATACCAGTTATTGCAAGAGATCTAACATTGGCATTGCTGGAAACAGTATACGGTATCATGGAGATGCTAAAAAAAAAACAAAAACAAAAAAAAACACAACATACATTAATTGTTCGACACCAGTGCCGATCTGGTTGCACAAAACCACAGATCGTATGCATAGTTTATACACTGCTTTTTTCTTTTTTCCTCCTCCCCTCTTAATATATGATATACCTTGTAGGGGGAGAAGAGAGATAATGGAGAGGTATAGGGGAAGGGGAGGGGGGGAGGGGGGGGCTGTCAGAGTCTTTGAGATCAGTGTCAGCTATGTTATACAGCCGATCGGTGATAGTCAAATATTATCATCATCCAGCCTAGGGTCTGGAAGGGAAGTGGAGGGTGGGGGTCTTTAGGAGGGTTAAGAAACAGGGGGGAGGTAGATAGGTAGGATAGTTAGATAGTGGCAAATTTGAAGATCGGTAGGGGCTTGCGTTGTATATGAGCAAAGTAGTTCGACCAGAGATCACCGGGGTGGTTGAGACAAGTGTCTTAGCATTCGTGAGTTATGGGTGTTGTCCATTTGGAGTCGACTTCAGCCAATATTGCTTATGGTTTGTAGCTGAATCTTGTAGTTATACTGGTCCTTACATGTAGTTAGTATGGTGTATCTCTGTCCAGGAGATAATAAGAGCGAAAGTATTTCAATCTGGGTGGGGGTCATTTTACCTGGGTTAGTGGTAGGGTCATCGACCTTGGTGGGAGTCACAGGGGAGGGCTATTGCCAGAGTGGGTTAGGTAGGTGGTAGATGGGGGTGGGGTAGTTATGCTGTATGTAGCTTTACAGCGATAATTCTGCACAGTTAGAGCTGGCCCATATATGTCAACGATACCAATATTTATTCCTTATATCAGCGTTGTTGGTGTCGGGACCCCCATTCCTTAGTTGGTAGAGTTCTTCAGGCCCCTGTTCTTTGGAGTATCGTAGTGGTATAGGGGTGGTGGGGGTAGTATAGTGGCCGTTCGTGTATATATATTAGATGACTGGATATGGACAAGCTGTAGGCTGGTTGCAGGGACACTTCCTTCATGTTGATTCGGGTTGGTTGGGGGTGGCTGTATGAGAAGCAGTGATATCAGGTTGGCAGGGGGGAGGAAGGGGGTAGGGAGGGTTGGGGATAGTTTGAGGGGGTAGTATAGGTGCCCATATAGCGCACTGTCCAGATATATGGATTGGTATTACCAGTCAGACTGTGGGCATTGCCCGTAGGTGGGTAGAGATAAGTGGGGTTAGAT
This sequence comes from Hymenochirus boettgeri, assembly GCA_019447015.1. NCBI lineage: Eukaryota > Metazoa > Chordata > Amphibia > Anura > Pipidae > Hymenochirus > Hymenochirus boettgeri. Next base: position 130,380,811 of record CM033470.1, read on the forward strand.
CAACGGTCGGGTTGGGGAGGTTACTTACGATCTTCCGGATGCCCATCCTGATTGCGAACATTGGGTCCTTTAGGCAGTGGAGCTTGGAAGGGGATGACTTGGTGGTTAGACATGTTGTAGCACCAGCAGGGTCGGCAACTTTCGGGAGTATTGTAGGTTGTGGTGGCATTCCAGGTCGGTTCACCAGGAGTCCAGCCAGGAACATGTCTCCGCAGGGGATTCAAAAAAGCGGGCCCTGCCGTCCACCTGTACACGAAGTCTTGCAGGATACGCCATTGAGTAGGTAATGATAGCTTGAGCCAATCTCTTTTTAACATCTGCGAAGGTTGCCTGTTTCTTCTGCAGATTTAAAGAAAAGTCCGGGAAGATGCGTATTATGGAGTTTTCGTGTTTGAGGTCCTGCATATCTCGGGCCATACGCAGGATGGCGTCCCGATCTTTAGCATTCAGGACCCTTTGCCTTACTTTGTGAAGGTCCTGGCGCATCAGGGATAGGTCGGCCTTAACCTCCTCCAACATTGTTGTGAGAGTTTTTTTGGAGTCACCGATAGCTCCCAGGAGTTCTTTTTTAAGGTCCCCTAGGGTGCACTCGTCTCCAGCCGGTTGTTCCGTGTCGCTGCTTTGGGAGTGAGCCGTGTTATCTGGGGGCTCCGGTCGAGGGGACTTCGCGCCCTCTGGGGCCTTGGTTGCGTTGTGCCACGCGAATTGCTGTAGGCGGGTTTTGGCGGATTTAGCCTGGTTTTGTTGTCTATACCGAGGCATTTGGTTAGGCGTGGAGTTGGGTACTTTAGGTCGGTTTTTTAGGCTTGGAAGAGGTAAGTTATTAGCCTCCGGTGAGTGTTAGGTCCGGGAGCAGGTCCACGGCACGTCTTACACGTCCCACCGTCCTAGCTCCGCACCCACTATTGTATTTTATTTTATTGTAACACCATTTTTCTTTTATTTTTGTATTATATGCACTGTCCACCTTTTGGAATATTAAATCTAAAATTGAATAAGTTTTGTCTTTGATGCTCTTAAAGACCTTAGAACTTATCAGCCTCTGATAAGTTTGTATGTGTTTGCATGTTGGATGGAGTGCTTTGCTAAATGCTAATTAACTCTGTGACTGCTTGTGGAGGACTGATGCTAATTAAAGGGGAACTGTGGTCCAAAAATGACTTTAAATAAATTGAGGTAAATTGATAGGAATTGCTCCGCTGAGAATTTTTACATTCTTTTTATTCTTTTTATTTTTTATTTCCATTGTTTATTTTGCATAGTTTTGAAGATATTTACATTTTTGTGTGTGATATGGCAGCAGCATCACCAGGTCCCCTGCACTTCCTGCTTCCTGCTCTGAAACTGTCAGTCAATCTGTCATGTGTCTCCTCCTCCCCGTTGCAGCCCCCCTGGTCCCTCCTACTCATGGACCCCATGGTCTCTCTCTAAGGTTTTTGCCACCTGAGCCAAACCCTGGATGCCGCCTATATGGGAACAAAGTTGGTGTGGCTTATTTGTAGGTGTGGCTTTGTGGGTGGGCGTGGCTATGTCGGTGGGAGCGTGGCTAGCCATTTTGTCATTTTGAACTTGGCTCCATTTATTTGTACAGTTTCAAACTATCTAAAGCTAATCTAACCGTATAAAATACCCTTTAACAATATCTAACACAGTTTATAAAGAAAACTGCAGCAAACTATATGTTTGGTTGAGAAATCTACCACTCATACAGTGAGAACAGACAGTAAAGGTCCCAAACAGTGAGAACAAACAGTAAAGGTCCCATACAGTGAGAGCAGACAGTAAAGGTTTCATACATGAGAACAGACAGTAAATGTCCCATACAGTGAGAAGAGACAGTAAAGGTTTCATATGGTGAGAACAGACAGTAAAGATCCCATATGGTGAGAACAGACCGTAAAGGTCCCATACAGTGAGAACACACCGTAAAGGTCCCATATGGTGAGAACAGACAGTAAAGGTTCCATATGGTGAGAACAGACAGTAAAGGTCCCATATGGTGAAAACAGACAGTAAAGGTCCCATACAGTGAGAACAGACAGTAAAGGTTCCATATGGTGAAAACAGACAGTAAAGGTCCCATACAGTGAGAAACAGACAGTAAAGGTTCCATATGGTGAGAACAGACAGTAAAGGTTCTATATGGTGAGAACAGACAGTAAAGGTTCCACATGGTGAGAACAGACAGTAAAGGTCCCATACAGTGAGAACAGACAGTAAAGGTTCCATATGGTGAGAACAGACAGTAAAGGTTCCATATGGTGAGAACAGACAGTAAAGGTTCCACATGGTGAGAACAGACAGTAAAGGTCCCATATGGTGAGAACAGACCGTAAAGGTCCCATACGGTGAGAACAGACCGTAAAGGTCCCATACAGTGAGAACAGGCCGTAAAAGGTCCCATACAGTGAGAACAGACCGTAAAGGTCCCATACAGTGAGAACAGGCCGTAAAAGGTCCCATTCAGTGAGAACAGACCGTAAAGGTCCCATACAGTGAGTACACACAGCAAAGGTCCCATACAGTGAGAACAGACTGCAAAGGTCCCATACAGTGAGAACACACAGCAAAGGTGCCATACAGTGAGAACAGATAGTAAAGGTCCCATACATATTCTATCCTCTATCTCTCCCATTCTTTCTCTCCTGCAGTCTCTGTCTTCTATCTCTCACGCAATCTCTCTCCTGCAGTCTCTATTCTCTATCTCACTCTCCTGCATTGTATCATCATACACACTCTCTCACATACTGTACATACACCCTCTCTCACATACAATGGTTGCACCAAATCTGGTAAAATCATTTGCACAAACTCTGATAAAGTGTTGGCACACAGATACTGGTAAAATCATTGGCACAAACTCTGATAAAAGGTCTCCACACAGATACTCGTTAATCATTGGCACAAACTCTGATAAAGTGTTGGCACACAGATACTGGTAAAATCATTGGCACAAACTCTGATAAAGTATTGGCACACAGATACTGGTAAAATCATTGGCACAAACAGTTTGTGCCAATGATTTTACCAGTATCTGCGTGCCAACACTTTATCAGAGTTTGTGACAAACTCTGATAAAGTGTTGGCACACAGATACTGTTAAAATCATTGGCACAAACTCTGATAAAGTGTTGGCACACAAATACTGGGTAAATTATTGGCACAAACTCTGATAAAGTATTGGCACACAGATACTGGTAAAATAGTTTGCACAAACTGATAAAGTGTTGGCACACAAAAACTGGTAAAATCATTGGCACAAACTGATAAAGTTTTGGCACACATATACTTGTAAAATCATTGGCACAAACTCTGATAAAGTGTTGGCACACATATACTGGTAAATCATTGGCACAAACAGTTTGTGCCAATGATTTTACCAGTATCTATGTGCCAACACTTTATCAGAGTTTGTCACAAAGCACACAAAGGGGAAAGGGGTTACTTACAGCAATGGTGGCAGTCTCTAGACTCCCCCTCCCTCCCAGGGCTCCAACACAGCAGAAAATACAAGCCCTCAGTAGTGGATTAAGCCTAGTTTGGGCACACACTTGGGCCCCTTACGTGTGCCATGCGTAGCACGTTTCAAAATGTTTAGGCCATATCCCTTTCCCCACCCACTCTAAGTCATGCCCATTGGATACTTTGTTTTGGGTGGAAGGGTAATTTAGATGAAAAAAAAAACCTTTAGAAATCTTTTCCCTGCAGGTAAAATAATTGTCGCATTTTTCTCCAGCCCCCCCTCCATTCCAATGTATAAACCTGACCGACACACACTTACCTGCACTCTTCTTTTATTCATGTTCCACCCTCTCAGTCCTTCTCCTTGTCTTCCCTTTTGTCTCTTCCTTTAAAGGGCATGTCCACTCTTAAAATAAACTTTTGCCCTATAATAGTATATCTTCCCCCAGCCCCAACCGCTATAAAATAAATTTAAGAAAGTGCCCCGATGTTTACTAACATTCCCTCTCTCCTCCGACGCCCGGCCCGGCCTTCTGCTTGCAAGACACTGCAAGCAGGGGGCGGGAACAGCAGCCACGTCCGTGATTGGCTGAGAGGCAGCCAATCATGGATGCGGGCTGCCGGCTTCTCAGAATGCCGGGGGAGAGAGGGAAGGTAAGTAGAGTTCAGGGGTCTTTCTTAAAATTATTTTTTAGCGGTTGGGGCTGGGGGAAGATATACTAATATATGGGCAAGGGGTTTTATGGTAGGAGGAGGGAGGGAGAGGGAGGTGGAGGGTGGGGGAGAAGGGCTGCAGTACGCATGCAAACTTCTCCCGGAGGCGAGACAGGAGGCAGAGTCCTATATGCTATCCTCCTGGTGGGCAGTTTTTGGGACTTTGGGGGGGGGACTACAGGAGAACCATATGGAGCTGGGATGTGAGGTAAGGATTTTATTACACTACATGATGGGGCTATTACTGGGGGGGATTATCGTTTGGGGGTGGACTTGCCCTTTAAAGTTTTTGCTGTTTATTTATTTATCCTTACTTCTTCTGTTGTTTACTCATTTCCCATTCTTAGTCTACTCACCCCTTTCCTTTACCTTCTTTTCACCATGCACTTCTCCATTCTGCTCCCCTTATTTCATACACTTTACCATATATATTTTATTATACCCCCTTATTTCATACACTGTACCATATATATTTTATTATACCCCCTTATTTCATACTGTAAGTACACATACTTACCTGCTCCGCCGCTCCGGTCCCTCCACGATGGCGGCATCCAGGCTCCCGCCACGTGATGCAAGTGACGTCATCGAAGTGCGCCCAGCAGCACGAAGATTAAAAAAAAATAGCATTGCTTTCCCTCTGAGCCGTGCTGGGTTATTGTTCCTTGGATTTCTACTTTGTTCCTCCTGTTCCTGCTTCCCTGCTGTCTGTGCTTGGTATCCTGTGCCTGGATCTTACAGCTTCCCTATATTTCCCTTATTGGGAACCCTGAACTTTGCCTCTCTCCAGTATTCCGGCATTTGTTCTTGTGGCTTGCCGTCCCGGTGGTGTCGACTTCCTCGTTGGTCCCGACTTTCTACAGGTAATCCATTACAGTATTTTCGGGCCATGGAGCAACCCGAGGAAGCGGCCCTGGACTTGGGAAAGATCCTTCAAGGCATGGCGGCTCGCATGGATGCGTACGAAGCCCAGCAGAATCGTATTGGAAGGGCATTAGACAAGCTGCTTGCTCGAGCTCCGTCCGCACCCCCTACAGCTGGTGCTGCCTCAGTGGCACAACTTCCTTCTCCACCTATGGAGACCCACAAGGAACCACGTATTCCTCCTCCTCCACGCTATAATGGAGATCCTCAAGCTTGCAGAGGCTTCATCAACCAATGCCAGATCCAGTTTGAACTCCAACCCTCCCACTTTGTGTGTGACCGTGCTAAGGTGGAATATATAATCTCCTTGCTGGAAGGTAAACCTTTGGAGTGGGCCTCACCTCTTTGGGAGAAGAATTCTCCGTTGGTAAATAATACGGTGGAGTTCCTTGCCTCTTTTAAAACCATTTTTGATGCTGGGCGATCTACTACTGCCTCTTCTCGCCTCTTCCAATTGAAACAGGGGGTCTATAATGCCAGCCAATATGCCATCGACTTCCGTACCCTGGCTGCAGAGGTCTCATGGAATAATGAAGCGCTAGTAGGCGCCTATTGGCAAGGTCTGTCTGACAAGCTTAAAGATGACCTGTTTTCTAGAGACTTACCTACTAACCTAGATGAACTCATTTCCCTTAGTATCAAGATTGATACTCGTCTCAGGGAGCATCATTCTGAGAGAGAACGTGGCAAGAGATTTCCACCTTTGGCTCCCCGCTTCACTCCTCCTCCTCAAACTTCAGCTGATTTTCAGCTGAGTAGAACCTATGCAGATAGGAAGAGCTCACCTTTCTGAAGAGGAAAAACTTCCGAGGCGCACAGCAGGCTTATGCCTTTACTGTGGAGGAAGGGGTCATTTCGCAAAAAATTGTTCCCTCAAACAGGGAAACTCTCAAGCCTAGATCGCAGTAGGGTGACTCATCTGGGCGGAATTCCTAATATCACCCTGCAAGACTCTTCTCGTTTTTTCCTTCAAGTTCTTCTTCAAGTTAAACCCACCACAGTCCTGGAACTCCTGGCATTCCTTGACTCAGGAGCAGCTGGCATTTTTATGGACACAACCTTTGCCAAACAACTGAATATTCCCCTATTGCCACTGTCCAACCCTCTCCGTGTATTTTCCATTGACGACAAACCTCTCTCCTCTGATGTTATTTCCATGACCACTCACCCGTTATCCATGAATGTCGGTCCTTTTCATAAAGAGGAAATCTCATTTTTTATTATTAATTGCCCCTCCACGTCCTTGTTCTTGGTCTCCCTTGGCTCCGTCTTCATAACCCTCACATAGACTGGCATACTAACTGTATATTACACTGGAGTCCTACCTGCCAGACCAGATGCAAATAAGAAACTGGTGTATTGCAATAGGTAAACCAGTTTGGGCCACTGAAAAAACACCGCAGACAGACACGTACATAACCCTGGCACATAATTCAGTTGAGTCCAGCCTGGCCCAAATTGGTTTTGGGCATGCAAGTTGGCACCAAAGTCTGCAAAATAGCCATTTTAGCCATTTGAATAAGAAACTGATATATTGCAATAGGTAAACCGCTTTGGGCAACTAAAAAAACACCACAGACAGACACGTACATACCCCTGGCACATAATTCAGTTGAGTCCAGCCTGGCCCAAATTGGTTTTGGGCATGCAAGTTGGCACCAAAGTCTGCAAAATGGCCATTTTGCAGATTTGAATAAGAAACTGATGTATTGCAATAGGTAAACTGCTTTGGGCCACTGAAAAAACACCGCAGACAGACACGTACATACCCCTGGCACATAATTCAGTTGAGTCCAGCCTGGCCCAAATTGGTTTTGGGCATGCAAGTTGGCACCAAAGTCTGCAAAATAGCCATTTTTGCATATTTGAATAAGTAACTGGTGTATTGCAATAGGTAAACTGCTTTGGGCCACTGAAAAAACACTGCAGACAGACACGTACATACCCCTGGCACATAATTCAGTTGAGGTCCACAGCCGGGCCCAAATTGTTTTTGGGCATGCAGTTGGCACCAAAGTCTGCAAAATAGCCATTTTTGCATTTTGAATAAGTAACTGGTGTATTGCAAAAGGTAAACTGCTTTGGGCCACTGAAAAACACTGCAGACAGACACGTACATACCCCTGCACATAATTCAGTTGAGTCCAGCCTGGCCCAATTGGTTTGGGCAGTGCAAGTGGCCAAAAGTCTGCAAAATAGCCATTTTAGCCAAATTTTCTTCCTTTGTGGATATGATGTAGGTTTTCCGCTTTGTCTCTAATAGGGTGGTATGCATTTGCCATCATTTTATTGTTACGTTTGTTTGCAAGCATTGTATCCAGTTTATTGCTTCTACTGTAGTATCTTTGGTTTGTGAATATAAGTGCTTTTTCTGCCTTGTCTAAAAGTAGTTTAGATAATTCATGTGAAGGTTCTCATTCATCCAGGTCATGGTATATCTGTTGTATTCAATTAGATCAACCGGACTTGAAGTTTAGTTCTTGAAAACGTTTCGCTAGTCATCCGACTGGCTTTCTCAATTCAGAATGACTTGTACAAGAATCTGTGGCACTTATGTACCCTGGAAAATCCAATTAGCATATCACAGCCAGGTGTTAAGGGCGTGATTAGATAGTGGCTAGAGGAATGCCCAGAGTAAGTGGTCAAACACATTGTACATGGCAGACAGATGGTGTCAGGACTCAGCCGTGTACCTGCATCTTAAGGATAAAGGACATACCTTTGAAGATTGTAATGTTAACATATTGGCAAAGGAACGTGACTGGTTCAGAGAGGTGTTAAGGAGCCATTATGTGAAAATAAGAAACCAAGCCTAAATAGAGGTGGGGGGTTCGACACCATCTGTCTGCCATGTACAATGCTGTTTTGACACCTTACTCTGGGCGTTCTATAACACCTCTTAGCCACTATCTAATCCCGCCCTTAACACCTGGCTGTGATATGCTAATTGGGATTTTCCAGGGTACTAAGTGCCACAGATTCTTTACAGTCATTCTGAATTGAGAAAGCCAGTCGGATGACTAGCGAAACGTTTTCAAGAACTAAACTTCAAGTCCGGTTGATCTAATTGAATACAACAGATATTTAGATAATTCAGTTTTCAGTGATTTTAATTCTGTCCCCTCATTCCAGGTCTTCCCTACTTCTTGCCTCTAGTGTGTATGTCTCCACAAATTCTAAGATCTTTTTGTTACATATTTTCTTATATTTGGCTGCTATTTGGATCAGTTTGCCTGTAATCACACAGTTTTATGTGCTGCCCATATAATAGGATAAACAGTTGGGGGGTTGTAATTTCGTTTTAGTAGTTTTCTAGTTTCTTTTGAATTTCCTTGATATCCGTGTCATGCGCTAGTAGGGACTCATTGAGTCGCCATGATGGAGGAGGTTTTGCCCCCACTAAGTCCTCTAGTAAGTTGAACATACGCGTGATCTGACCAAGATATCTCGGAAATATAATATCGGGGAGTGTGGAGGATTTGTGGGGCTTCCAACCTCATCCTAATCATTTTTTCTTTTGCATCCAGACTCCGAAGATCTCTTTCAGACCTTGCGGGAAACTATTTCATCCTAACTGACAAGGGAAATGATTCCATCCATACCCACGAACCACCGGTTCAAGGTTTCTATTCAAACCTATTTTTGGTTCGCAAATGATACGGATCGTTCCAACCTCTCGGGACCTGAAAGCCCTGAATGAGTTTTGTTGCCCGAGCCAAGGTCAAAATGGAGTCCCTACAATCAGTTGCCCTCACTATGAGAAAGTGAACTTTATGGCGTCTATACACATTCATATTCACATTTATAGACGCATATTTACATGTCCCCATCTTGTCGGAATACAACAAATATTTGAGATTGCTGTAGGAAAACACACAATCAGTTCTTCTTCCTACTTTTGTGCTCTCCTCAGCCCGGGGTATTTACATATTGATGACAACCATGGCATCCTTTATACATCGAGGGTATCACCCTAATAACATATTTGGCTGATCTCCCCATAAAGGCACACAGCTTCAACCTGCATGCCACACCCTTCAATTTCTGCCACTCATCTGTAAGGAGTCGGTGACCATACTTTGTCATTCTCTGCAACATCCATTCGGGAAGGCATGCGTGTTGTAGGCAAAATGGTGGCCACAATAGAGGCAGTACCATATGCCTTGTTCCACCTCCGCCCACTTCAGAGGTTCCTTGTCAAATGCTGGGAACAAAACTCTTCTCTATCTGGAAAATCAGGTAGTTTCGCCTTAGTCAGTCAGGAGCTCTCTAGTTGGTAGATGTCTCCTTATAATCTCCAACTAGTACGCCCTCTACACGTCATGTGGACAGTCATTACCACAGATGCCGTCTTTCAGGCTGGGGCATGGCGTGCGGGTGCGCTAAGCACGCAGGGTCTCTAGTCACCAGAGGTTTTCAACTCCCTATCAACATGGCAAGCAGTATCTATATCTATATCTATCATCACAATCATTGGACAACGCCACCATGGTAGTGTACCTTATCACCAGGGAGCACAAGAGTGTAGAAGCCATGGTGGAGGCTCATCTATACTGCGCCTGGGAAGAAGAACATATCCCTGTCCTATCGGCCGTGTTTATTCTAGTAGTCCAAAATTGGGAAGCCAATTTTTTCTGCTGGCACACCATAGTCCCCTAGGGAATGGGCTCTGCATACAGATGCTTTCCACAATTATTCCAACGTTGGAGACATCCAGACATAGATATAATGGCATCTCGTCTGAATAACAAGGTACTGTTAATCTGCGCCAGGGTCCCCTAGCCTTCCTGGTAGATGCATTGGTGGTTCCATGGAACTTAAACTGATCTATGCCTTTGCACCAATTCCCATGTTGCCTCAGCTTCTGAAATAAAGCAAAGCCAAAGCAATGCCAGTGATCCTAGTAGCCCTTTACTGTACTCGAAGAGCATGTATACTCGGACCTCCTGCCCCTCTCAGCAGCCACTCCATGGGTTCTTTCCACTCCACCCCAACTACTATCTCAAGGGCCAGTTCAGCTTCCCAATCTGACTCACCTGCATTTAAGGCATGGCTCTTGACGCCCTAGTTATTCGACGCAGAGGTGTTCCACCGCAGGTCATTCAAACCTTACTGTAACGCCTAAAATATTGATTTTGGAAAGTATTTTTGTACTGATCTTTCATATGCATCCACAATTTTCCTTAGCTCAACTGCTTACATTCCTCTGTCGGTTTAAACAAAGAGCTGTCCTTGAGATCACTCAAAGTTCAGGTATCGGCACAGTCCCTGCTGTTCCATTAAGATTTAGCTCTGCTAAGGACATTTGGATTTTCTTTAAGTGGCGAGCTCATCTGCAACCCCCTGTAAAGTCCACTCTTTAGCCTGGGATCTCTCCCTAGTCCTTAGAATGCTATAGGGTGAGCCATTCAACACATGGCATCCTGGGCTCTCTCACATATCTCCTGGAAGACAGCCTTCCTGATAGCGATCTTCTCATTGTGTCGGGCTTTTGAATCAACTCTTTCAAAAGACCCTCCTTTCTTGGCCCTTAACGAGGATAAGGCTGTATTCCGGCCTAACCCAGCCTTCTTGCTGAAGGTAGTGCCCTCTTTCCACATTAACCAAGACATCGTGGTTCTGTCTCTCTGTCATAAACCTTCCCCTCCAAAAAAATTAAATCTTCTTCACTGTACACGCAAGTACACACTACTGCCTTGTTTGTCTTCTTTGGAGTTCATCGAGCATCCCCGCAGACCATGGCTCATTAGATAAAAGCCACTATCCCTAACTGCTATTCTCTGGACGGATGCTCCCCGCTATTGTGGGTCACTCCCTATTTCACATGTGCTTTTGGGACCTCCTGCTTTTACCATGTAGCCAAGCGGTCCTCGGTGTACATGTTTATTAAATTTTACAGACTGCAGGCAGACTTGCCTGGGTCCCACAAACTGGCCTCTAAGAAATTAATTTTATGGTAAGTAAACAAAAATCGCCTTATTACAAACAGTGTGCTTGGTACATTTTATATAAATTACCTACATAGAATAAAATAGTGGAAGAGCTTTGGTGGTGCCTGGATAAAACAATGTTGTATTATTTATTAATGTTTATGCACCACTTTCTCCCTTACAAAGATTGCTGGTACTCTGTCACAATCTTACAAGTGGATTTCAATAAACCTAGGAAATACGGACTATAAAATACAACAAAAAAATTGTATTACATCTTAGCGTTTATTTAATTATTTTTATCCTCTAACTTTCAAAGTTAAATGACAGTCACTTGCTTAAAGGGCATGTCCACCCCTTTTAACACAATTATGTGTAGTGTAGCGGTTCCTCTCCCACCCACAGCCGCTTTGTCAAAGTTTGTTTAAAAAATCTCCCGATCTGTACTTACACAGCCTAGTTCTCCTGGCGTTCAGACACGGCCCTCTGCTTGCATGAAACTGCAAGCAGGGTGCAGAACCGACAGCCGCATCCGTGATTGGCTGAGAGGCATTCAATCACGGACGTGGCTTCTGGCAATGTCGAATGCCAGGGGAAAGAGGCAAAGTAATTACAGTTTGGCTTAGTTTTTTTACAAGCTAATATAGTGGTTGGGGGTGGGAGAGGGAGCCCTACACTACAGAAAAGGGATTTACCACTAGGGGCACAGGGAACCAAACATGGATAGGGAGGGAAGGGGGGGCTGCACTGAGCAAGCCAGAAACCTCACAGAGGACACCTCAGAGGCAGAAACTTTTCCCCTCCAGCCAGGCTCCTACTCTTTACTTTCTAGGTCTTTGGGCACACATTACAGGAGAACCATTTGGAGCAGAGAGGCAAAAAAAATGAGCTTCATCTCATTCAGATTTTAACTGACTTTCTGCTTTATCTTTTATGTAAAATATTTTATGCTTATGTTATGCAGTAATCTAGATAAAAAAATTAAATGGTATTTCCATTCAAAGATGTCACTTCGATTTTTTAGTTTACTTGAGGTAAAGGAGCTATGTCTATCCTCCCGTTCTGAAATTAAATTAGCAGGAGAAATGAGGGAACATGAGAAACTTACCCTTGATTGCGCTCCTCTGCTTCCTCTGACAGGTCGTAACATCAACCATGCTCCCTTAAAATGTATGCACATATGTTGTAAGGGAGTGGGAATGATGTCAGTGAGCGCAATCACAGGTAACTTTCTCATGTTCGCTCCTGTCTCCTGCTAGTTTTTCTTTTAAAAGTGCAAAAAATGGCTATTTTGCAGACTTTGGTGCCAACTGCATGCCCAAAACCAATTTGGGCCGAGGCTGGACTCAACTAAATTATTGCCGGGGTATGTACAAGTCTGTCTGCAGTGTTTTTTCAGTGGCCCAAAGCAGTTTACCTATTGCAATACATCAGTTTCTTATTCAAATGTGCAAAAATGGCTTTTTGCAGACTTTGGTGCCAACTTGCATGCCCAAAACCAATTTGGGCCAGGCTGGACTCAACTAATTATATGCCAGGGGTATGTACGTGTCTGTCTGCAGTGTTTTTTTCAGTGGCCCAAAGCAGTTTACCTATGCAAACATCAGTTTCTTATTCAAATGTGCAAAAAAAAGGCTATTTTGCAGACTTTGGTGCAACTTGCATGCCCAAAACCAATTTGGGCCAGGCTGGACTCACTGAATTATGTGCCAGGGGTATGTACGTGTCTGCTGCGGTGTTTTTTCAGTGGCCAAACTGGTTAACTATTGCAATACACCAGTTTCTTATCAAATATGCAAAAATGGCTATTTGCAGACTTTGGTGCCAACTTGCATGCCCAAAACCAATTTGGGCCAGGCTGGACTCAACTGAATTTAGTGCCAGGGTAGTGTACGTGTCGTCTGCGGTGTTTTTTCAGTGGCCCAAAGGTTTACCTATTGCAATACATCAGTTTTATTCAAATGGCTAAAATGGCCATTTTGCAGACTTTGTGCCAACTTGCATGCCCAAAACCAATTTGGGCCAGGCTGGACTCAACGAATTATGTGCCAGGGGTATGTACGGTCTGTCTGAGTGTTTTTTTTCAGTGGCCCAAAGCAGTTTACCTATTGCAATACATCAGTTTCTTATTCAAATGTGCAAAAATGGCTATTTTGCAGACTTTGTGCCAACTTGCATGCCCAAAACCAATTTGGGCCAGGTGGACTCAAATGAATTATGTGCCAGGGGTATGTACAAGTTGTCTGCGGGGTTTTTTCAGTGGCCCAAAGGTTTACCTATTGCAATTCACCAGTTTCTTATTCAAATGTGCAAAAATGGCTATTTTGCAGAATTTGGTGCCAACTTGCATGCCCAAAACCAATTTGGGCCAGGCTGGACTCAACTGAATTATGTGCCAGGGTATGTACGTGTCTGTCTGCAGTGTTTTTTCAGTGGCCCAAAGCGGTTTAACTATTGCAATACATCAGTTTCTTATTCAAATGTGCAAAAATGGCTATTTTGCAGACTTTGTGCCAACTTGCATGCCCAAACCAATTTGGGCCAGGCTGGACTCAACTGAATTATGTGCCAGGGGTATGTACGTGTCTGTCTGCGGTGTTTTTCAGTGGCCCAAACTGGTTACCTATTGCAATACACCGTTTCTTATTCAAATATGCAAAATGGCTATTTTGCAGACTTTGGTGCCAACTTGCATGCCCAAAACCAATTTGGGCCAGGTGCGGACTCAACTGAATTATGTGCCAGGGGTATGTACGTGTCTGTTGCAGTGTTTTTCAGTGGCCAAAGCAGTTTACCTATTGCAATACATCAGTTTCTTATTCAAATGTGCAAAAATGGCTATTTGCAGACTTGTGCCAACTTGCATGCCCAAAACCAATTTGGGCCAGGCTGGACTCAACGAATTATGTGCCAGGGGTATGTAAGTGTCGTCTGCGGTGTTTTTTCAGTGGCCCAAACTGGTTACCTATGCAATACATCAGTTTCTTATTCAAATGGCTAAAATGGCTATTTTGCAGACTTTGGTGCCAACTTGCATGCCCAAAACCAATTTGGGCCAGGCTGGACTCAACTGAATTATGTGCCAGGGGTATGTACCTGTCTGTCGGCAGTGTTTTTTCAGTGGCCCAAAGGAGTTTACCTATTGCAATACACCAGTTTCTTATTCAAATGTGCAAAATGGCTATTTGCAGACTTTGGTGCCAACTTGCATGCCCAAAAACAATTTGGGCCAGGTGGACTCAACTGAATTATGTGCCAGGGGTATGTACGATCTGTCTGGGGTGTTTTTTCAGTGGCCCAAACGGTTTACCTATGCAATACATCAGTTTCTTATTCAAATGTGCTAAAAATGGCCATTTTGCAGACTTTGGTGCCAACTTGCATGCCCAAAACCAATTTGGGCCAGGTGGACTCAACTGAATTATGTGCCAGGGTATGTACGTGTCTGTCTGCAGTGTTTTTTCAGTGGCCCAAAGCAGTTTACCTATTGCAATACATCAGTTTCTTATTCAAATGTGCAAAAATGGCTATTTTGCAGACTTTTGGCCAACTTGCCTGCCCAAAACTTTGGGCCAGGTGGACTCAAACTGAATTATGTGCCAGGGGTATGTACAAGTCTGTCTGCAGTGTTTTTTTCAGTGGCCCAAAGCGGTTTCCTATTGCAATACACAGTTTCTTATTCAAATGTGCAAAAAGGCTATTTTGCAGACTTTGGTGCCAAACTTGCATGCCCAAAACCAATTTGGGCCAGGCTGGGACTCAACTAAATTATATGCCGGGGGTATTACAAGTCGGCTGCAGTGTTTTTTCAGTGGCCAAAGCGGTCTTTACCTATTGCAATACATCAGTTCTTATTCAAATGTGCAAAAATGGCTATTTTGCAGACTTTGGTGCCAAATTGCATGCCCAAAACCAATTTGGGCCAGGCTGGACTCAACTAATTATGATGCCAGGGTATGTAGTGTCTGTCTGCAGTGTTTTTTCAGTGGCCCAAAAGCAGTTTACCTATTGCAATACACGTTTCTTATTCAATGTGCAAAATGGATAAACTATGGAACGGTCTTCCATTGGAAGTTGTGATGGCAGGTTCATTGGATAGTTTCAAAAGAAAGCTGGATGAGTTTCTGAAAGCAAAGAAATGTTGCAGGTTACTGGTTTTGATACATAGTATCAAGTAGAGTTGATCCAGCAATATTTCCCATTACCACTTGGGTCAGGAAGGAATTTTCCCCCTTCATAATTCTGGTGTTTTTATTCAGGGGAGCAATTCCTATCAATTTACCTCAAGTCATTTTTGGACCACAGTTCCCCTTTAAAGGTAGCAAGCAGTGCCAAGCAGCAACAGCTAGAGCCAGCAAGATATTGTCTTGTATAAAGAGAGGTATGGATTCAAGGGAGAGCTTGAATATGAAGACAGATTGGATAAGTTACAATTATGTACACTAACAAAAAAAGGCGCTTGCATGGGGATAGGATTACAGTGTATAAATACATTAACAGGCTATACATTAAACTTTCTGGGGCATTGTTTGTTCACCAAAAGAACATGTCAAAGGACACGCAGACATCCCTTAAGACTTGAAGAAATTTAGCCTTCAAGGGTTTTTCACTGTGAAAATGGTTAAACTATGGAACGGTCTTCCATTGGAAGTTGTGATGGCAGGTTCATTGGATAGTTTCAAAAGAAAGCTGGATGAGTTTCTGAAAGCAAAGAAATGTTGCAGGTTACTGGTTTTGATACATAGTATCAAGTAGAGTTGATCCAGCAATATTTCCCATTACCACTTGGGTCAGGAAGGAATTTTCCCCCCTTCATAATTCTGGTGTTTTTATTTTGCCTTCCTCTGGATCAACAGTTAAGTGTGAGGGGTATTGCCCAGTGGGTTGAGCTGGATGGACGTATGTCTTTATTCAACCTCAAATACTAGCCCTAAGTGGCAGCCACATGCCGACAGTTTCCACATTAGCATTATAAATGCAGGTCCTCTACCTCCTGTCCGACTGGTCAGTCAGGGCAATGGATCCCATGATGTGTACCCATCTTTAGACTAGCAGCCTGTACTGCTCTATGGGCAGGATGTAGGAATCAAGGTCTCTGGATGCGGAAGAACAACGAAAACACTTCACTGACAAGATAAGTGATCTGTCCTGACGGTGACCTCACTCACAGATTGTTAGCCGAAATTGTCTCATGTTATGCACCTTTAAAATAACCCACTTTGTATCTGTCTGGATGGTAGAATAAGGGAATAAGAAAGACAGAACCATTCATATTGCCCAAGAAGGTAATGGATACATCATTTTAAATATTATCAGGGAGATTCAATAAAAGTTCTTATAGTTAAAAATGGTGCTTATTTTGCCCCAACCAATCAGATATTATTTAACAACATCTGATTGGTTGGGGCAAATTTAGCACCTTTTTAACGATAAGAACTTTTATTGAACCCTGTATGTTCTTAGCTATAAATCAAGATAAATGAGTTTTAACCTAAAGATTTCCTTATAACAATTTTTTATCCCATTTGGAAATATTTGTGAGAAAATGTGCCAACATTAAGCAGCATAAAAATAAACCAGAGCTATCTGTTTAGGTTTACCCTGAGCCATATGCTACATAATCTTCCTTCTGAACAGACATATGGAAAGCAGAATTATAGTTCTTTACCAATGTGAGGATCAAGCAGTCATCTTTTAGTTTGGCCACCCAAGTTTTTATCACTAGTCCTCTACTCACACAGATGAGGTCCCACGATGGCTGGGATGCTAAAAAGAAAAATTTAGAGTGTTTTTGTATTTAATTTTTAAGTAGTGTATCTTGTCTTCATTGGGCAAGAACTAATATAGGCAGTACTACACTCACCAACCTCCAGCCAACAAACATCAGACACTACGTTAAACACTACTATAACATGAAAAGGCCAACAGAAAATTTTCTCAGAGATAACACTTCTTTATCTGCCAAATGTTTGTCTGCTCTTGCTAAAAATACCATTACCCATAATACTTAAGGATCGAACTTTGGGTACAGTTACAGATTCCTCTCAGATACTACATAGGTTTCAGTCTGAAGAACAGCAGGCTGAACAAGATAGGGATGTTAGCTATGGATGTAATTAGCCATCTACAGCTAGACAAGGCTCCAGGGATGGATGGACTTGCCTTCCGACTGGCACCACATCTGGACAATTTATTTCAGGAGGCAAAGGTTACCTGGTTCTATGTATGAAGCCAATATAATTGTGTTACTGAAATCAGGTAAAGGTGAGACTGACTAAAGGTGGCCATACAAATACAAAAGGTTATTGTGATCCTAACACTGACGGATCTTTTAATAACCAGATGTACAATGATAATTGTTCGTAGATGTACCATACATATTATTCGACATTTTCAATGTTTTTGGGAATTATTGTCTAATGATGTGTATTGTGAGGTTACATTACATTTAAATTAAATCGGAACTTCAGAAAATACTATCATTTAACAAATTGACTTGACAAAAAAAAAAAAAAGACTTTCCCGGTCGTAATTAAGATCAATTTTATAATCCAACATCACATTATAAAATCAGGAAAATGTACAATTTTGGGGCCAATCAATGGAAAGGTCTACTCGTATGTCAGACTGATCCTATCAGCTCAGTGTATGGGCACCTTAACTTATTATGTTACAATGCTAAAAAACTGTGCCATAAGCCCCACCCCAACAATAGATCTTTTCTGAAGCTAGTTATAGGCTTGTAATCAATATCTGTGCTTTCCTCTGCCTATAGACCCATCAGAAAGAGGAAATTCTTTTAAAGGCTTGTACCTAGCTTTAAAAATGATAATGAACTACCGTATATACTCGAGTATAAACCGTCCCGAGTATAAACCAAGGTACCTAGTTTTAGCTTAAAAAAGAAGGAAACCACATTGACTCGAGTATAAACCGAGGGGGTAGTATTTGCCACTAAAGATGTTTGGAAACTACAACTGTTATTGCGGGAGTTGTAGTTTTCAGACATCTTAAGTGGCAAATACGGGTAAATCCTCCTTTATTTGTGATACATGTATGCACAAATAAAGAAGGTTTTACTCTTATTTGTAGATATGCCAATTGTGTGTTTGCCCTGTGGAAGTAAAATTTTCTCCTACCTTGTCCGCCGGCCGCGCGATCCGCAACCTCTATCCACAGCCTCTGCGCATCCGGAAGATGTCACTACCCGGCGCCTCTCACTTTGCGGCGCCGGGTAGTGACATCATCAGGATGCGCAGAGGCTGTGGAGCAAGGATGCAGATCGTGCGGCCGGCGGACAAGGTAGGAGATAGTCTGACTCGAGTATAAACCGAGGTAAGATTTTCAGGCTTTTTTAAAGCCTGAAAACCTCGGTTTATACTCGAGTATATACGGTAAGTGTGCACATTTTAATAGAGGACACCTTTAAAGGAATAATTCACTGAAAAAGTGAACTATTCCTTTAATGCATTGATTAAAGAACATAAGGTAAAGGAACCTCACCTCCCATTCTTCAATCAATTTCACAGGAGCAAGGAACGAAGATGACGGAATTCCCTCAAACATCTTAAAGTTTAGTTCTTCAAGTCCAGTTAATCTAACTAAATACAACGGATATACCATGAACCTGGATGAATGAGAACCTTCACAAGCAACTATTCAATGAACTTGCTATTACCACATTCTGGAAGGCAGTTTCACCATTCTCACTATAAAGAAAACTTTCCTAACCATTGTTTGCTACAGCTAAGTCTGTTATCTACCAAAACCCCAAATATTTTTCTGTAAGAGATTCACTTAAAGTTATTTATGGTGTAGAATGGATCACCTTACCATTTATCAACATTGAATCTCAGCTACCATTCTGCTGCCCATTTTGATAATCTATCTAGGTATGCCAGCAGCAATTGTGCATCAATTGAAGTTTACATATCTCTGCATATGTGGGCAGGGGCCACATGGGGCTGTAAGATAATGGGTCATGGGTCGCCTGCAACTGGAGGGACCATGGGGTCCGTGAGTGGGAGGGACCAGGGGGGGCTGCAAAGGGGAGGAGGAGACACATGACAGATTGACTGACAGTTTCAGAGCAGGAAGTGCAGGGGATCTGGTGATGCTGCTGCCATATCACACACAAAAATGCATTGCAAAAATTCTCAGGGGAGCAATTCCTATCAATTTACCTCAAGTCATTTTTGGACCACCAGTTCCCCTTTAAAAGTTTGTTAACCCAGTGCACTTTCGTTTTTTGCAACCTATATTAAATGACACTATATCGTGATCACTATTCCCTAAGCTTCCTATTACCTTCATCTCCAAAATGAGCTCAGGGTTATTAGATATCACCAGATCCAACAACGCATCCTGTCTAGTAGAAACTTTTACCATCTGTGAAAAAAAATGCCCATAAAGAAGATTTAAAGGGCATGTTCACCCCCAAAACTATATTTTAACCCACTACTGGCCCCACTGTGTAGTGTACATTACATCCCTGCTCCAAATTTTTCTACTGTAATGTCCCTACAAAGTCCAGAAAACTGACCACCAAGAGCCTGGCAGAGTCAATATAGAACTCTGCCTCCTATCTCTCCTCCGGGAGAATTTGCACATGCTCACTGCAGCCCTCCTCCCCTCCCTCCTGTTTTGCTCTTCCTCCCCTTAGCTACAAACCCCTTTTCTGTAGTATAGGGCTCCCTCCACCCCAAACGCTATAGTAATTTGTCTAAAAACTTCCCCGATCTATACTTACTTTGCCTCTTTCCCCCGACGTTCTGTACAGCCGGAAGCCGAGTCCGTGATTGGCTGCCTCTTAGCCAATGATTGGGAAAGCTTTTAGACAAAATACTATAGCGGCTGGGGGAAGGAGCCCTACACTACAGAAAAAAATTGAAAAAGGGGTGGACATGCCTTTTAAGAACTTGATAACTTTTGAGGTTCTGGCAGTTCCCTTACTCCAATCTATGTCAGGGTAATTGAAATTCCCCATAACCAGAACATGCCCCATACCAGCAGCCTTCACCAACTGCATATGAAGATTCATTTCACCACCTCCTCACTGGCATTTGGCAGCTTATAACATACACCAACAATTAATTTACCCACCTTCTTGCTTCCTGTACACAGCTCCACCCATATTGTTTCTGCTTTATCATTTATACCCGCATTTATCTCATCTTTTAAATTTTGCTTCAATTCATGTTTAACATACATACATAGTCCTTCTTTCCTGCTGTCCAGTCGTGTGAATCATTTAGCCACGTTTTTGCTATACCGATCACATCATACCGTTCCTTTAAAGCTATTAGTTCTACTTCCCCAGTTTTCCCAGCTAGACTTCTTGCCTTTGTAAACATAAATTTTTGATTATCAATTAATTTACTTCCATAATTAGACGTATATGCCTCCTTATCCTCTATGCTCCCCCATCATCTTATTAGCCTTCTAACTCCTCTATCTACCCTGTGTAGTCCAACATACCCCCCCCATACCTAGTTTAAAATCTTCTTCAACTCTCTAGCCATCTTCTCCCCCAAATCAGCTGCATAATTATCAATGAGGTGCATTCCACCTCTACTAAAATGCCTGTAGCCAACTGAAAAGTCAGCCCAGTTCTCTAAAAACCCAAACTCTTACACCATCCTTTTAGTCACGCATTTATACTCCTAAGCTCCTGTTGCATCCCTATCGTAGCACTTGGCTGTGGTAGTATTTCTGAAAACATTACCCTTGAGGTCCTTAATTTTAACTTGGTCTCTAGCTCTCCAAAAACATTTTTAAGGACCTGATCTCCACCTCCAACTGTCATTGGCACCAACAAGAACCAAGAACGCCAGGTCACTCACAGCCCCACCCAATAATCTGTCTACACGAACCAACACATGTCAAACCCTAGCAATAGGTAGGCAAACATACTGTTTGGCATGTAGGGTCTTGGCAGCAGAATACCCTATCTACCTTTCTAATAATAGAGTTTCCTTCCACTATCTTCCGCCTATCCTTCCTAGCCCCCAGTTCTCCCTCCCTTGTATTAGAGATTGTGGTCTCCTGGGTGCTCAAGGGAATAGCCTGTTCCATACATGCTACTTCCAAGCTGTCATCCTCCACATCTTCACCTAATATGGCAAATCAGTTAGGATCAATTAGCTAGAAAGAAGTGACCCTACCCTTACATCCCCTTTTTCCCCTGGTGACCTTTAATTTTTCTTCCTTCACCACCTTAAGTGCCCAATTTCCCCCCTCCAATGTAATATCCACTGCCAGTACCTGCATTTCCCCCTAGGTTTGCCAAGCTCTGCAATGCTACAAGTTTTCCCTTTAGATTCTGGACCTCAGATTCCAAATGGGCAACCCACTCACATCTGACACATACTAAGGTCACTTGGTGCGGCTGCTCCAAGATCCCATACATGCAGCAGGATGCACATTGCATGGGCCCAACAGAACTGACCATACTAAATAGCAATAAACAACAGTTTCTTAACACACCCCTTAAAAACATACAAACCCCTTTAAAATAGAAATCCCTTTAAAAGAAATTTGCCCAGAGCTCCAGAAATCAGCAAGCAGTACTTTTATGTGAGGTTCAAAACCAAATACACTACAGTACTCAGGCAATTTAAACCAATTAGCTACACCCCCCCTCCATTCAGAGAGGAAAGAAATAAGGGGGGAAAAAGCACTTTCTTTTGTCTCTTACCAGCCCCCACGCTACAGGTGATCTGATAGCTGAGTTTGGTGCTCTCATCTGATGAATTGAGTCAATAGAGCACACACAAAAAGCAGAATTCCTGAATATCATTATCGAGTTACCAAGGCCAGGGTTTCTCAAAAGGTGTGCCAGGACACAATAGTGCGACTATAGAGACCTAGAGGTGTTCCTCACAAATATAACGGTAGGAATATTTTAACCAGTGTAAAGCTGCGTACACACACTACAGGATCTGCAAAATCCTGTCTGCCATCTTTCAAAGATCTGCATACACACAGTCCCGAACGTTCTCCCTATGCACATCATAGGGAGAACGCTCTAGACTGTGTGTTTCCCTCGGCCGCGGCAGACCCCTCTATAGGGAGTCGAACGAGGCCGAGGGAAATTTTCATTTTTTTCCTGAACGCCCCACCCATTACACAATTACTACTAAGTTAAAGGAATTGTACACTGAAAAAATTAATTTGCCTTATTTCAATCTATAAATTAATAGATTATTTTGCTCAGGTTCAGTCCCCAGCTAGACTATCCCTGTAAGGCATCACAGGGAGAGCAAATTTCCAACAATGCACTCACCATTCCAGCTACAGCAAAACTATAACATAACAGATGAGTTTGATACCAAGGAACTTGATTGATAGCTTAAATCGTAAGCCTCCCCATACACACCATGGTTATTTTGAGCGATCTTATAAATTAGATTGGACCATTCAAAATATTGATCCCATGTATTTTTTTTTGATTGACTACTTGACAATGTCAAACAGTTTATTGGAAAACAAGGGGAAATCTACGGAAAGATCGGAGCCTCAAGGTCAGGAAACTTCGAGCAGTTCTTTCCACAGAAAGAAAGATTTAGAGAAAAGGATAGATAGACCATGTAAGAAGTTTGGGGGAGTTTGAGATACCTTTCCCAGTACCGTTAACTTTCCCAGTGCCAGCAGACTTTCCCATTACCATTAACTTTCCCATTACCAGTAACATTCCCAGTGCCAACAGACTTTCCCATGGCCAATAACTTCCCCAGTGCAAACAGACTTTTCCATTACCAGTAACTTTCCCAGAGCCAGCAGACTTTCCCATTATCAATAACTTTGACAGTGCCAGCAGATTTTTCCGATTACCATTAACTTTCCCAGTGCCAGCAGACTTTCCCATTGAAATAAGAAAACTGAGGGTCACACGTCACAACGTTTCGGGGGGATACCCCCTTCTTCAGGGTCACCTGAAGAAGGGGGTATCCCCCCGAAACGTTGTGACGTGTGATGTGTGGTTCACAATAAAGTTATCTATTATCTGGAGTGCGACCCTCAGTTTTCTTTTTTCCTGCGAAGCTGCTGGTTCCAAAGGGAAGAACCCAAGAGGTGTCTGCACCCACAGTTGGATAGAGTGCACCTCCACTATTGTTTACCTATTAGACTTTCCCATTGCCATTAACTTGCCCAGTGCCAGCAGATTTTCCTATTAACTTTTGTATTCAATTAGATTAACTGGACTTGAAGTTTAGAAGTTTAGTTCTTGAAGAATTCTGAATTGAGAAAGCCAGTCGGATGACTAGAGAAACGTCTTCAAGAACTAAACTTCAAGTCCAGTTGATCTAATTGAATACAACAGATATACCATGACCTGGATGAATGAGAACCTTCACAAGCATTTTCCCATTAACTTTCCCAGTGCCAGCATAATAGTGTCAGGATACGTATCTCTGAACTGCCTTTCACAGAGGCTGCTTATTGGGATAAAAACGGGTAACAGCTTTTATTTCCGTGTTTGAACTGCTCTCCTGTATGTTTTAGCTGAGCTCCTAGTCTCCTCCCTTCACCTTCCGTTTGCAACATTGTTGCAGAGTAGGGAGTGATTAACTCTGCCCAGCCTATTCAGCAACAATGTTGCAAACGTTCTATGTACAGGACATAGTGAAAGTGAGGGGGAGTAGGAGGTCAGCTAAAACGAAAAGGAGAGCAGTTCTAACACTGGGAAATGAAATCTGGTGCCTGACTTTTAACTCCCAGTCGCCAGTAAACAATTGTCAGTCGCCATGGTGACCAGGCCTGTATTATGATAACATTTGAATGCAGTCAATGTAGTGTAAAGTTATACTACATTAAATGTGATTACAATATAGGTAATTATAACATTAAGAACACAGGTGTGCCACAGACTAAAAAAAGTTTGAAAACCACTAACCTAGGCATCCATTAATAAGCATACTCAGAACTCAGGGACTCACTTCACTCACTTACACTAGATTAATCCAAACAAGAAACACGTTTCAACATGAGTGTTAAAGTGCATGTCTACCCTTAAAAGAAAAAAACTTGTCAATTGCCCATTACCTCTCCCCAACCAACATATTTTGCACCAGATATCCAAGGATAATTAATGCACAGAGAGCCTCATTCACCCTGACACACAACGGGGGATTTCAGTTTTTGGTTTTCAAACACATTCAATGCACCGGTCCTAACAAGGATATAATCCCTTAAAAAAAAAACAAAAAAAAGACATTTTTAGTGTATTTCTTAGATAGCATGTAAGAAACTGAATATTAACATTTAAATAAAAAAATTAAAGTCTTTTTAAAAGCATAGCTCTTACACCTAACAGATACTATGAGGTACATGTAGAATCTTTATCTTTTGCTAGGAACATAATGGAAACAAAAGTCTGGGGCTTTAACTTGTAACCTTCTAGACTGTGGGTTTCTAAAACTGGTGCCTTACCAGGTGCGCCACCACTGCATAAGAAGAGATTTCAGGTACATTTAGAAGCTTTATCTTTTGCTAGAAACAGAATAATAATAATGAAAAAAAGTCATACAGATATGGAAGTCCCCAGTAAGACTAAGCTGCTTGTTACCCTGCAGTTTATTTTTCAGCAACTCACACTGACTGGTAAATAACTTGCAGGGTAACAAGCAGCTTTCAAAGTCTAATCAGGGACTTCCATATTGTTGTGGAGACATCTGTATAGAAAACACTCTGCATAGAGACAGTGAATACCGGAGTCCGGGGGCATGGTTCAGATGACTACATGGACTGTGGGGTGTACTGGCAACAACACTGAAGCTCTCTTAGTTATAGAATCTATTACTTACATCACGGCTGGAACAGTCACCCAAATATTTATGAGCCAGCATAGAAGTTAGGAGCCAGCAACTTACATATATTTCAATGTCCTATGATTGATAGGCAACCCACCCCCATTTAGACTACCCACATGCACACAATATCTCACAAACTCACTGTCATGTGCTCACATACTCTCTTTCAAAGACATTATCAACTACACACACAATTCTACATACACATACCCTTATATGCATTCACTTTCTCCACTTCCCCACACACATTCACTATAGGAGGGGGGGGGGCTGAGACTAGAAACAAAGTCAGAAACATCCTACCAGGATTGCATTTTGTTATGTAATCCTGTCTATCTATACAATGCAGAAAGACACTGCTGCAGGTTTAGAGGAATATCTTAGCCACTGTTCCCTGTGCACCCAGAGGTCATGTTTGTACAAGTTAATACTAGGGCTAGGCCACACTGATGCGCTTTTAAGCGTGACTCGATTGTGCTTTTAAAAGCGCACACTGGTGTGGCCCAGTTTATGTGGTCGCACTAGTGCACTACTGTGAGCTGCGCATGCAATGCGTTAATTGGAGCGTGTGCAATTTGCATTTGTTGTGC
Source organism: Hymenochirus boettgeri (assembly GCA_019447015.1). NCBI lineage: Eukaryota > Metazoa > Chordata > Amphibia > Anura > Pipidae > Hymenochirus > Hymenochirus boettgeri. Next base: position 130,406,242 of record CM033470.1, read on the forward strand.
AATCAGATGCGCTCCTATTGCAAAACATTGGGCAACCGCAATTGTGTGCGCATGGTACTGCGCTGTTGCGCACCAGGAAACCGCAAACACTAAAGTGCGCCTAGTTGCGGTCACTAAATGTTTCACAATCGGATCGCTTGCAATTGCTCAAAAAATTGCACATTGCAGTGTGGCCTCACCATTAGTAGTAGTAAAAGTCAATATATGGGAGTGAAGGGACAATTTTAGCAGTTACTCCCTTGCCTTTACGTTCCAATTTTCAAACACCAAGTAGTTCCCTACTTAAGCTGGTGCAAAGAGAAAAATACCTTACAGGCCAGATTTAGGGATTAACAGCATAATAAATATGTAAGAAAACACATACCCATAACTATCAACAAAACTTTCCCTAGCAACATGTCACATTTATTCAGGTATCAAAGATTAAGCAGTAAAAAAAAAATACCCCCCCCCCCAAAAAAAACCTATATATCTAGAGAAAAGGTCTAAATTATAGACCAACAGCACTTAAAGTACCTATACACAGCAGATATTTTTCCGTTCGAACTTCCAATTGACCGCAACAACCGGAAATCCGTTTTCAGAAGAACAGGTTGAAGTTTGTGCCTCTGATCGTTTCAGATTTCCCCATGAAATCTGAGGGAGATGGGGACTTGAAGATGGGAGTCAATGAAAAAAGTTTTCACCAGGCCAATTCCCATTAAACCGATTTATATTGTAGAGTGGAAAAACTGAATACACGTTATGGATATTTTGTGCCATTTAATTGAAATTTTCCAGATTGCTCAAAATATTGATGTTATGTATGTGGGGATTTAGATTCATAATCCATTTGACAAGTGTAAGTACTTAACCACTCACAGAGGAGGAATTGTAATTTACTAACAGTTATGACCCTGCACAAAACCCTCCAAGATCTAGAAGATCTGGAAAACCAAAATAAAAAGTTCCAAGTCTACGTTTGCATGTAGACTTGGAAGTTCATATTGAAGGGGAAAAATAGACATTCTATAGGTATCTAGTAAAATACAATAACGTTTAAACGTTAGGAAATTAAGTAACTTATCATAGACCCTAGACAAGATCGTCCAATCTTAAACAAAGATCACAACACATCATGTATCAAACTAATGCAATGCATTATATACATTCTCCAAAAAACAAAACAAAAAAATACAATGACAGTTTACAAAGGCGCAGCAAAACACATTATATAATTATAGAAATGTGATACAGACCACTGGAAGATCTTTATAAAGACTCATCAAAACAACTGAGAAAAATAAACAGAACAAAGGATCTCCTTCCTTAAAACATAACACAAACATCAGCAGATAAAGGGTAAAATTGAAAAGAACGTACTATTCCGATCGTTCCCGCGATGCTCAGTAGGTCAGCGCAGCCGGCGCGATGATGTCACTAGGCGGGACGCATAGTCACGGGTTGCATACGCCGAGGCGTCATAACGCCAGTTCGCCGTACGGCTCAACATTTTAAAAAAAAGTTTGAGTTGCTTTTTAAGCGTGTCCTGTATAGGGTTGTTACGGTATTTCGCTTTGTCTTGCTTGAGTGCTTCATGTCTAACCTCTATCATGGCTTCCTGTTATTGACTTGTGAGCAGTCAGTGCTTCAAGAAACTTTTAGCTTTTAATCTGAGGCTTCTACTTCGACCCTGAAAATGTATTTTTGGAGATTGGGCAGGTATTTATAATATTTTGTAAATACAAATAATCATTTTAACCCTTTAAGTGCAAGCAGAATTCACCACTTTGCGTGTGAAAATTCTTTGGACATTTTAGATGCATTTGTTTCAAAGTTTACAGTAAGAAACATTGTAGTAAATAGGAAATATAGATTTTTTGGGGGGCACAAAATGTACTTTAACATGGTAACATTCTTGTAACTTTTTTGGAGATTTTGCTGGATTTATGGGTAAAATATGTAATAAAACAAATTTGCCCATTTTCGTAGATTTTTTTTATTTATAGTTATCTTAAGGTTACACATAAATCTTGCTGTTTCTAAAAGCTCTGATACTCCCAAGTACAACGATACCAGATATATGTAGGTACCCTACTTTACATGTACAAGAGACCCCCCCCCCCCAAACTAAAACTGCACTTTGAAAAAGAAACCAACTTTTTTGAATAAGAAACCAACTTCAGCTTCGTTTATACATTTCAATTTGGTGTAATATTTTTTCAGTTAGTTTCTTATTCGCAGACTGAAGTTGGTTTCTTATTCGGATTTGAATAAAAAACTGTTGTATTGCAATAGGTAAACCACTTTGGGCCACTGAAAAAACACTGCAGACAGACTTGTACATACCCCTGGCACATAATTCAGCTGAGTCCAGCCTGGCCCAAATTGGTTTTGGGTATGCAAGTTCGCACCAAAGTCTGCAAAATAGCCATTATGGCACATTTGAATAAGAAACTGGTGTATTGCACCAGAAACTGGTGTTAAATCAGGCGGGTACCAATAAAGAATTTTATGCAGCAGTAAGCAGTGGTGTTTGATTTCCTGTTTGGCACTGGCTAGTGCAGATCCCTACTCTGCACTAGCCAGAACATAGTATTTTTTCATTCAATTGCTGGGGGGGGGGGGGTTGAGCCCTTAATGTTCCTTTAACTAAACCTTATAAAAATGGTGAACGCATGCGTTACGCGAACTGACGTGCAATCGCATGTGCGACGGAAATCCCGGGAATTTTCACGTTCCCGCGATTTCCATTTTAGCGAAAATCGCATGCGTAAAACGCGCTAGTGTGGCCTAGCCCTAACTGTAAAATAAGATAAAATGAATTTCAGCTAAAAACTGTAGAGAAAAGTTCAAAAACATCTCAAATATGGAAACCTATTCCCTCCTGAATAAAACAGTATGCCTCATTTATTGGTGTACCTTGGACATGGCTACCAAGTAACCCAAAGGAGGACAAATGACAGTAACGGCAAAAAAAAAGTATCCAGCTCTGTTTGAACATTCTCCACTTTTTCCACAAAACACCCCCCTAACACATAAATACCCCCCCACAAACTACAGTATATATTCTACACACCTTCAGCTATGTAACGCTGTAGTTTGTTCAGTCATACCATCAATAGTGTGGGTGCAGTTCTTCACAGAATTTCACACTTTTTGCAGATTTTCTGAAAAAATTACTTTTTTTTCCCTGTGCTGAAGCACAGCAGTGGGCAACCATGGGTTAATCCCCTTTCTGTGTGTAGGTCAGGATGTTTAAAAAAGGGCTCCTCCCACCACATACCATGTCTTTTGGATGACTGCGAAACAGATACAGGGAGGGAGCTTGCCCACAGCCGTGCTTCAGCACAGGAAAAGAAATTTACTGTAAGTCTGATGACAATTTTCCCTGGTCCTCATCCGGCAGTGGAAGTGAACGGGTTAATTCTTCCCTCCGGATGAGTGACAGGCTTGTTCCCCAATAAAAGCATCCGCTCCTCCCCCTTACCTCCATGTCTTTTACTCCTGTGGATGATGGATCGTATCTCTCCCCCTCTTAAGTCTTATGCCAGCTGCAGCTCTCTCTCCCTCAGCTGAAGGCCGCTCCCCCTGTAATAGCAGGGAACGGCAAAGGTTTCTGGCGTGGACCGGGACTTCCGCATCCATTGATTGGAATCCGGAAGTAGCGCGTGTACTGAAGGCGCGCGATGATGACGTCATCGCGCGGGAGTTCAAAAAGCCGGCAGTACACGCGGGCGAACAGCTGATCACAAAAACTAGGAGGTTGCTGGTGCGGCTGACCGCTCTCTGCAGTTTTCATCACAGTTTCTGCTGATAAAACCAAAGTCACGCTGCCTTGGGTGTCTTTCTGTCTATATGCTGTGAGTAGCATACAGGACATTGTATAGACTAAAGTCATACTGGTTAAAGGCGTAACCTATACATAGTGTCTGGTTAATTGTTTCTTTTTCAGTGTTCTACAATGAGTTCATCAAAAAGACACAGATCAAGGTCAAGGGGGTGAACAACGTATAGGAGAGAGCTGGATTAAAGGTAAAGTAAAACAGAAATTTAATAAATCTTTTCTGTTTATATTTAAGATCTCCAGACAGAAGAGAGTCTGCGAGTAAATCCAGAGCAAAAGAATGTGTTCTCTGCAACAGAAGTGCAGAACTGGGGAAAAAACTATGCAAAGAATGCATCAATCCATCCTCAACGATAACACAAGAACAAATCCACACAGCTATGAAAGCTGTACTGGACTCTTCTATGGAAACAATGATATCAAAAGTCTCAGAGGTTACCATGGAAAAAGTAACAAATATGTTTAAAGAATATGGCATTAGCAAGCCAACACCAATAGAATATCCCAGATCAGAGGAAGAATCTGAAGGGGAGGTGTTGTCACAAGACAGAGCTTTAGAGGAAATTGCAGCAGAAAGGGTCAATCAAAATACAATTGATTACCTGATCTCAAGAATGAAAGAAACATTACACATAGTAGACAAGATGGAAGAACCAGTAAAAGATCTTATGTTTGGAGATCAAATAGAAAAATCTGCCAATTTTTTCGTGCATTCACATATAACGCAGTTAATAAAGAACGAATGGCAAAACCCAGATAAGAGGTTTAACATTCCGTTAAATATTCAGAAAATGTATCCCTTCCATAAAGAGGAAGCGAAAAGTTGGGACGAAGCCCCTAAGGTTGATACAGCTATGGCAAAAACAACAAGAAGAATGGCGCTGGCTACAGAAGATGGAACATCATTGAGAGACCCAATGGAGCGGAAGGAGGATGCAGCTATGAAGAGATCATATCTGTCATCAGGGGCAGCAATTAGACCCTCTATAGCGGTCACGAGCTTAGCTAGAGCAAGTAGAGTTTGGATAAAGGAACTTGAAGAAGCAATAGCTGGAGGAGTACCTAGAGAAGACCTGACAAAGATGGTACAAGACATTAGAATGTCAAATGACTTTATAGCGGAAGCATCCTTAGACATTATAAAGTTAAGTTCCAAAGCAATGGGCCAAGCTACTGTAGCACGACGTGCTTTATGGTTACGGCAGTGGAAAGTTGATAATATGTCAAAGCAAGGTTTAACGAAAGTTCCGTTTGAGGGAGGTCTACTGTTTGGATCATCGCTGGATGATATTATGGAAAAAAACTCTGCAAAGAAGGCTCTGCCGGTAATGAAGAGAAATACCAACTACTTCATCTAATGTGACATTTAGACAATCTAAACAGTATAGACCAGGAAGATTAAACACACAAAGACAGTCATGGAAGCCTGAACAGTCTCTTTTTCGGGATACCAAAACTAACAGAGGAAGAGGAAGAACATTATGACATAATACACTGTCACAAATTAGGAGGAAGGCTAGCCCAGTTTGTGACGGAATGGAAAAAGATCAAAGCCGATGCATGGGTAATGCAAACGATATCAAAGGGCTACAGTATAGAATTTATACGAAAACCTCAAAAGAAAATAATAGAATCACCTATGCCAAAACAAAGACAAGCAATGAAACAACTATACAACATTGTGCAAGATCTTCTATTACAGGGAGTAATAGAGAAAGTTCCAAAGCGAGAAGAGAAGAAGGGGATATATTCACCACTCTTTTTATGCAGGAAGAAAGAGGGAGATTACAGAGCAATATTGGATCTGAGGTACTTAAACTCTTTCATAAAGAAAACAAAGTTCAAGATGGAGACACTCAAGTCAATAACATTACAGGTTCACAAGCAAGATTGGATGGCAAAAATCGATCTGAAGAGTGCATATCATCACATACAGCCACAGGAAATATCTCAGGTTCAAAACAATAGGTCAGCACTTTCAGTACAAATGCTTACCGTTTGGTCTAACATCATCACCAAGAGTGTTTACAAAGACATTAGCACCAATAATAGCACACCTAAGGCTACAGAAAGTAGAGGTGTATGCCTATTTAGACGATATACTAGTCAAGGCAAAGAATCAAACGACACTTCAAGAGAACCTACAGAAGATAAATTTCTGTTTAAACCGTCTGGGCTGGCTCATAAATCTAGAAAAGTCTTGTCTCATACCAAACCAACAGATCCAATTCTTGGGAGTATTGATAAATTCAGTCAAATTACAAATATCACTTCCAACAGTCAAGGTGCAAGAGATAAAGAAAGAGGTGAAACAATTCATCAAATGTCCCTACTCAACGGCACAGATATGTCAAAAAGTCTTAGGGAAGTTAGTGTCGACTACAGAAGCAGTCAAATGGTCAATGTTCCACCTCAGACCCCTACAATTGCTATTACTGAAGCAATGGAACACACTGATGGATCCACAACAAATAATATTTCTTCCTCAATCATTGAAGAAAAAGATGAAATGGTGGATGGAAGACAAGAACTTTGTGCCAAAGGAAATCTATACTTTCTGTTGGACCACAATTACTGTGGATGCGAGCCCAACGGGCTGGGTGCAGTTTGCAAGTATCAAACCAAACAAGGTGTATGGGACAAAACGTGGAAAATGAAACATCAAAACCAGAGGGAAATGAGGTCTGTATACTTAGCGATGAAAGCTTTCAAGCTGTTGATACAAGGTCAAGCAGTCCAGATTCAGTCCGACAATATGGCTGTAGTAAGCTACATAAACAAACAGGGTGGAACAAGGAGTATGAATCTCTGGGAACAAGTTTCAGAAATCCTGATCTGGGCAGAGAAATACTTGAAGGAAGTCCGGGCTATCCATATCCCCGGGGTACAAAACAAACAAGCAGACTGGCTGAGCAGACACAAAATCAACCCAGGAGAATGGAGCCTGAATCAGTCAGTTTTCAACCAGATAACAGAAGTATGGGGGATACCAGAGATCGACCTCATGGCAACCCGACACAATGCGAAACTCCAGAAATATTGTTCATGGTTCCCGGACATGGCGGCAGTAGCGACCAATGCTTTTTCAATCTCATGGTCGAATCAAATGATGTACATATTTCCTCCTATCCCTATGATACAGAGAGTTCTCAGGAAAATCGAGGAGGACAGAGCGGAGGTGATTATAATCCTACCCTGGTGGCCGAGGAGACCGTGGTTTGCATGGGCACAATCAATAGCCCAATACCCGCCAATAAAGTTACCGGTGATGCCACATCTGTTAACTCAGGGAGATATAAATCACCCAGAAATATACAAACTAAAACTGACGGCATGGAAACTGAAATCAGTCCCATGAGAAAAAGAGGATTGTCGACAGAAGTGATACAAACTTTAATGTCATCAAGGAAAGAGTCAACTAAAAAATCTTACTATAAGACATGGGAGAAGTTCCAACAGTGGTGTGGCACAAAAACCATACAGCCAAAGTCAGTACAGATTGAGCAACTTTTACAGTTTCTACAAGAAGGATTGCAAAAAAGCTTAAGTTCATCAACCCTAAAGAGACAGGTATCAGCATTGTCAGCAGTCTTAAACAAAAATTGGGCATCAGACCCACTAATGATAAGATTTTTCAAGGGAATTAAGCATATTAATCCACCAGTTAAAAACAAAGTTCCACAATGGGACTTACCGACGGTGTTGAGTATGCTAAAAAGTAAAACCTTTGAGCCATCAGAATCAATAACCATAAAGAACCTTACACTGAAAACATTGTTTCTGATAGCAATAACATCTGGCAGAAGAGTTTCAGAAATAAATGCTCTGAGAGTGTCGCCACCATACTTGGTTTTCAGGGAAGAAAATGTAACCTTGAGACCAGACATAAAATTTATTCCGAAATCATATCTCAATTTCATATGAATCAAGACATTGTCCTACCATATATACAACAAACTGAAGCAGACTGCTCCCTAGATGTAGGACGAACAATAAAACAATATCTACAAAGAACAGAAGAATTCAGAAAATCTGATTCACTAATTGTGTTATTCCAAGGGGAAAGAAAAGGATTACAACCCTCAAAGCAGACGATGTCAGCATGGATTACACAGACTATAAAACAAGCATATAAAATGGCAGAATTAAATGAACCCGAAGGTGTGACGGCACACTCAACAAGGGCAGTATCTACATCTTGGGCTTTCTCTGCGAAAGTATCGATCAACGACATCTGTAATGCGGCAGCATGGTCAAACTCTACAACTTTTATAAAACATTATAAGTTGGATGTTATGAATAAAGCAAAGTCTGAGTTTGGTTCTAAAATATTAGAATCAGCCACTAATGTTGAATAAATAATTTTCTTGGCATAAATGTGTTCCCTACCCTTTATTATAAACTGCTTTAAAAAAACCCATTCACTTCCACTGCCGGATGAGGACCAGGGAAAACAGAAAATCAAAATTACTTACCGAGATTTTCTTTTCCTGGTCTGAAAGACGGCAGTGGAAGGGGTTTCCCCCCCCCTAAAAAAATATAGAGAGATACAATCAGGACACACAGTCGTTAAAGACATGGAGGTAAGGGGGAGGAGCGGATGCTTTTATTGGGGAACAAGCCTGTCACTCATCCGGAGGGAAGAATTAACCCATTCACTTCCACTGCCGTCTTTCAGACCAGGAAAAGAAAATCTCGGTAAGTAATTTTGATTTTCTGTTTTCTGCTTTCCTGCATTGGGCAACCATGGGATATACACAAGTTAGATTATAAAATGGGAGGGAGACAAATTGATGCAATAAGATTTATTTACAAGAAGCCTCAAGAGCTTTTGAGGCAAATTAATTCTATACATCTAGTTTGTAATGCTTAATGAACGTAGAAAAAGTTGACTAAGTGGTGGCTCTACAAAGGTCTTCAGCTGAAGCCCCTCCTGCAAAGGCCCAGGATGTAGCAACGTGCTGTTGAATGAGCCCTTATAGTAGAACTGGAACTTAGCCTGTAGCATAGTCTGATGGCTTCTTTAATCCAGGATGCCAAGGTGAATTTGGATGCTCTTAAACGTTTTTTGGATCCTGAGTGCAGGATGAATAAGAAATCTGATTTTCAAAAGTGTTTGGTTCTCTAAAGATAAGTTTTAAGGCATCTTAATGGGTCAAGCTTGGCCATGTTAGGATCAAGTTGAATAGATTCTTCTGTTACAGATGAAAGGATAATGTCTTCATTAAGATGAAAAGAAGTAACCACTTTAGGCAGATCAGGTCTCAATATGATTTTATCCGGAAAGGTAGTAAGATATGGCCTATTGATTTTAAGAGCGTGGATATCAGATACTCTTCTTGCCGATGTAATGGCTGTCAGAAAGTGTTTTTAGTGTTAATTCTTTTAATGCAATATCCTCAATGGGTTCAAACGGTTGGGATGATTAAATTTGGACGACTGAATGGTCCCATGGAGGAAATAAGGTTTTAATATTAGGTTTAATGCACTGCACTCCCTGAATGAAACACTTGATTAGGGGATCCATAGCCCACTGTTTTTGAGTTAGAGCCGATATAGCAGATACCTGATTTTTTAAGGTACATAGGCTTAGTTGTTTTTCAAACCCAGACAGGAGAATTTCAACAAGTGTTTTGGATGAAAATTCATCCAGATTAGATCTATTTGAAGAGCACCAGTCAGTAAATATTTTCCAGGTATGGTAATAATTTTTAGAAGTGGAAGGTTTTCTTGCAGACATTAGAGTAGCTATTGCAGCACTTGATCAGCCTAATTTCTCTAGGTTCTCCCTTTCACAAACTAGGCCGTAAGGTGGAGGTTCATCAATTATGGATGGTAAAGAGGACCCTGAGACAGAAGTTAAGGGACCTGGGGTAGCCTGTAAGGTGGGGCAATCAACATGTTCCATGTTCTCTCATGGACCACCATGGTAGTATTAAAATTGCTTTGACCTTCTACATCCAGATTTTTAAAAATGTTCTTGGAATTAAAAGAAGGGGAGGAAAGATCTAAACCATCTATTGTTGGTTTCCCCCATCTGGTACAGATGCTGTGAATTTTTTTTGACTCAGTTCCCACTCTCCAGGTTTCAGCTCTTTGAGGATCAGAAAATCTGCCTGAATATTGACTTTGCCCGGAATGTGTAGAGCTGACAGACTCTTCAGATTCTTCTCTGCCCATAGAAGAATTTTCTGGGTCAATATCCGTAACTTTATATTCTTGGTGCCGCCCTGCTTGTTCAAGTAAGCCACTGTCGAGGCATTGTCTGATAGAATGCGTATGTGTTTGTTTAAGATCAAATGTTTTAACTGACAGGAATTCCCAAACAGCCATCAGTTTTCCGTAATTGGAGGATTGTTACTTTATCTGCCGACTCCAAAATCCCTGTGCTATGTGTGGCTCAGATAAGTTGCTCCCCAACCGAAAGAGCTGGCATCTGTCTAAATTATTTCCCACTTGGGAATATTCAGGAGAACAGTTAGGTATTTTCTTTTCACCTATCAGAGAAGTTGGTTTCTTACTTTGGTATTCAGATTAATTTCTTGGGACATTTATTGGGCTTCCATTGTTCCAATAAAGTTATTTGCAAGGGACGGAGATGCAACATTGCCTAAGGGATAAGACCGACTGTTGAGACTAGTTTCCCCAAGAGTTGTTCCAGAGTTTTTGCTGTGCTGAAAGGGAACTTTATAATATTTGAAACTTTATTGATTATTTTTTCCTTTCTACAGCTCCAAGATAGTCTAGACTTTGTGTTGGATAAAGTTGAGATTTTCCCCAATTTATAAGCCATCCATGTTTTTGGAAACAATATAGAGCCTCTTGAAGATGAAGAGATAAAAGGTCCTTTGAGTGGGCTTTGAGCATGATGTTGTCTAGATATGCGTAGTAATGTATCCCTCAAGTTCTTAAGTATGCTCTTAGAACCACTAGGATCTTTTTAAAGACCATGGTAGAGGAGGAGAGTCTAAACGGGAGCGCCCTGTACTGGTGAGGATGATTGAGAATTGAAAATCTTAGAAATCTTCTGTGAGCTGGATAAATAAATAGGAATATGGAGATAGGCATATGCAAATCTGTTTAGCACATCCAATCTAGATGATGAAAAAGTTGCAATGACCTTTAATGTTCCATTTTGAAAGTTTTTTTAACGTAGGTCTAAAATTGCTTGAAACTCCCAGTTGTCTTCCTTACAAGAAAGTTTTCTGAAGCTAGAAAACTATGAGGAATGGTAAAGTGGCAAAACTCTATTCTGTAACCTTCTGAAATAGTTTTTAAGACCCAAGGATCGGAAACGGTTTGCATCCAAACATCCTGAATATAACAATCTTCCTCCCACCTGGGGATGATGGACTGATACACCTTCATAAAGTCTTCCTATGTTAGATCTCGCACCTCTGGAACGAAAGGAAGGCTAATCTTTCCAGTGGTTAAAAAAGGCTTGGCAAGTTTATATTGTTTGAACTCTTGGAAAGAAGGACTTTCAAATTGGCCCCAAATTGTATTTTAGGTTTACGGTATTGAGGAAGAAGAATTCTCCTGTTGTCTACATTCTGAACAATTATTTCCTTCAGAGCTGGTCCAAATAGGAATTCTCCTTCAAATGGTAAATTTGCTAGGTTTTGTTTAGGCAATAGTATCGGACTGCCATTGTCTTAACTAGACTACACAACAGGCTGCAACAGAGAGTGACATACACTTCACTAGAAATTTAACAATATCTAAAGATGCATTGGCAAAAAATTCATTAACATAAGCGATGTTCTGAAGCATTCCTCTTAGTTCTTTCCTTGGTACACCTGAAACTAGGCTTGGTCTAGATCTTGGATCCAGAATCTACTTGCTCTGGCCAGACCTGTAATAGCAATGGTAGGTCTTACAGTTGCTCCCGACACTGAGTAGGTACTGAGTACCTACTGAGTAGGTACTTAATAAGGAATCCTGTCTTCATTCCATAGGGTCACTTAAATTTGCTCCATCCTCAATAGCTAATGATATTTTCCTAGCGATAGGAAAAACTGGAACTGGAAAAACTAATTGAGGATTCTGGTTTTCTTGAAACCATCTGTCCTGTTCTGGTGGCTTACTGGGTGAATCAATCAATAAAGTGTTTCTCATCAGGTAAATAAGATAATACACCAATTCAGGTTCAAGGCTGGTTGTTGAAGGCTGATTAAAATCCTTTTCAAGTTCTCCTTCTGAAAGATCACCTCGTGATTGTGAATTGGGTCAGGCAATTTAGAGGGGCCAGATGCGTTGGTTAAAATAGCTTGATGGTCTGCAGATAAGTCTCTGCTGGAAGAGAGCGTGTAGAAAAACAATTCTGGCACAACTTTTTTCGGGGCTTACCTGCTCAGGGATTCCGCGGTGTCTCTCCTCGGTCCCGGCTCTCGGCGCGCGGTGCCGTCAAGTGTCCACGTTCGTGCTCGCGCATCGGGCCGGCCTGCCCCCAGTGCTGTGCGGACGCGCACAGGCACTGCTGCATACCTCCTCCGCTCCTCTAAATCATCAATTGGTCGGAGGAGGGTTAGTTTGTTCATTCACCACTTTCTACTTCCTCCGCCCCTCCAGCTTTCCCATTGGATGGAGGAAGGCTCGTTAAGTTTAAACTATCCTATCCCCTTCACATATCTCTGTCCTCCTTTCCCCATTGGTCCCTCTGCATTATTTATACCCCACGAGGTTGGATTATCGGCATGTCGGCACTTTTTGGAATCCAGAGGACAGAGGTACGCTGGCCAAAATGAATTTGTTTTGAGGTTATTAAAGTTCATATTAGACAATAATGTGTTTACCTTTAACAACAGGTACTACAGACAAGTGAGAGGCACGGCGATGGGGGCGGCTTGCGCGCCCTCATACGCCTGTCTCCACTTAGGCCTGTGGGAGCATCTAGATGTACCAGATATAGTCTCCAACATGGGTGTGGAGAGTCACATCCTGATGTGGATACAGTACATAGACGACGTACTGTTGCTATGGAACGGTCCAAAGAAGGTGCTGGAGACTTTTGTCAAAAATCTTAATGAAAATAACCGCAATATCAAATTAACATATGAGGCGAGTGAACAGGAAATTAACTTCCTGGATTTAAAAATACAGAAGGTGGGTGACAGGCTGATGACGTCCACATACCGTAAGTCCACTGCAGTAAATTCGCTGCTACATGCGAGCAGCCACCCGGCAAGCACTATAAAAGGGGTCCCAGTGGGGCAGTTCCTCTGGATTACTAGGAATTGCTCGGAGGACAGGACATTTGAAACACAGGCCCGAGATTTGGGAGAAAGATTGAAACAAAGAGGGTATAGCCAGAGGGTTCTACAAAAAGGTTGGAAAAGGGCCCAAGAAACCACACAACAGGAATTGTTGTTTGGTAGGAAGCCATTAGGTGATACAGCAAAACATAAAATTAGACTGGTTTCCCCTTATAACCAGGAGTGGGACACACTTAAAAGATTTACGCAAACACTGGTACCTGCTGGGTGAGGATACGGAAATAGGGGACAAGGGGGTAAATACCCCTGTTAACAGCAAAGAGGTCTCGCAACCTGAGGGATAAGCTCTGTAAGAGTCACTATGTGGATACATCCACAACTAGAAAGACCTGGTTAAACAGCACGCCTATTAGGGGGAACAGGAGATGCGGGAAGTGCACATGCTGTGACTTTATGGAGGATAGAAGGGATTGCGTGACATATCCTAGTGGTAAAATGTATAAGATCAATGAGCTGATAACATGTCAGACTACGCAGGTAATATATATGGTGACCTGTGATTGTGGTTCTAGATACATAGGGAAAACACACAGGAAGCTGTGTGTGCGAATAGGAGAACATATCCGAGCAATTAAGAAAGAGGACATTCAACGCAGTAGCGTGGCTAAACATATGGTTGAGGTCCACAATAGCAGAACCCCGAATGTGAAATTTATGGGAATACAAAGGATAAGTCTAGATATGAGGGGTGGTAATCTAGACAAGAAGTTGTTACAAGCAGAAACTAAATGGATATTTAATCTAAACACTGTAACTCCTTTCGGTATGAATGAGGAGATATCGTATGCTTGTTACCTGTAATACAATGGTCACCTGTAAATATGCCTCATTGGAGTGGTTATACAAGGAGGAATCCACTTGGTGGATCTCCTGATTGTATAACAGGTCCCAGTCGATTATTGCAATAATGTATATTGGTAGGTAATAGGATACACTGTTAAACTAACAACCTTGCCTCAGGTGTAACAATTAGAAGCCTGACAATATGGACACTGTGGCTTTAATTGGAACAGTTATAAGGAGGATAAGGGATAGTGACGTAGCACCCTGAGGAAGCCCTGGTGGGAAACCCTGTGGGGGTTAAACGTACGTAGGTGCAGGTGGAATTCTCCGAGCACAATTGCTCCAAATGGTGTGGAAGTGAACAGTATACCCTAGCAGCGAGACATCTTGGCCGAACCCCTGTGTGGGATAGGCTGTGTGGCCGGGTGAAGATCGGAGAAACACACAGTGAGGGGGCGGCGACGATACATCAGTGAAGGAGAGGAGTGAGCAGAGAGAGCCATCAGCCACGTGGTAATCCAGTCCCGTTCCACACAGCCGTAAACCCGGGGGGTTGTAAGTATAAACAACACTCATAACTGTCTACAGCGCGGGGGGTTCAGGATTATATGTTCGAGACTCTGATACTCCACACCTACACTGTTTTGGGAGGGTCGGGAAGGAGATTCCATGTTATTATATTTTTAATGTTGGTTCGGGGGACGCCCCGTACAGTGTATCGGATTTCATAATGGTATATTGAGTATTTTTATGTGTACTGCGTATTGTGTATGGTATATGAATAAATACATTTTTCACGTAGCTGTTTAACAGTGCTTGTGCCCTGATATAGTGTACTTTGGGGAACTTGGGTCCTCTTATTTGTATTTGGTATTATTTATACCCATCAGCCCTTAGTATCCCTGCCCAATATAGCGGTTTAGTTTACTATTCTTGCTTGTGGTGTGCTTTTATCTGTGATTTCCTGTTACTGACTTTTGCCTGTTATTTTGACTCTGATCCGTATCTGCCTGTCCTGACCTCTGCTCTGTTCCTGGCTACGCTTTTGCCTAACCCTCTGTACCGTGCCTGGCGGCCTGACTTCTGGTTCTGACCTATAGCTCTGTTCCTGACCCTGCTGTTGCCTGCTCCTTGTCTGTACCGTGTATTTTTGTCTCTGACCTTTGTATCTCTCAGTGTGCCTTGCCTGTCCGTTTCGTTCCGGACTTCTCCCGTATTCCTGGCCTCAGTTCGGATACCTTGCACTCTAAGTCCAGGGGGCAACCATGTTCGGTAAGGCACATCTAACCTCCCGGCAAACGGGGGCTTGTCTATTGGCGAAGATAGTGGTTGTAGATTGGAGTATTCGGACTGAAGGAATACGAGGGGATCCGGAGCGTTACATCACCATCACTAAAGTCTAGGAACAAAGAATGTAATTTATCTGAGAACAGCCTTACCAGGGAAAAAGATGTGCGAAGAATGCGTTAAACCATCAACGTCGGTTTCCTAAGACAAAATCAAGTCATCAATCAAAGAGGTTTTTAACTCCTCGCTAGACATGATGGTAGATAAAGTATCAAAAGCAACTATGGACAAAGTATCAGACATGCTTAAAAAACATGGGATACACAAGCCAAAAGAAACAACACTAAGGCCTGAATCACCTGAAGAGTCAGAGGGGGAACTTCGTTCCGATCACGAAACAGAAGAAGACGACATTGGAGGGAATATCACTCAAAGAGATCTTGAATACCTCATCAGGCACATGAGACAAACGTCAGAGAATTTGTGCTTTTATGTACACCAACAAATAGAGGAAACAATCAAAGAAGAATGGAGAAACCCAGATAAAAGGTTTAACGTTTCTCAAAACATAGCGAAAACATATCCTTTATCAAGGAAGACACTAAAAGCTGGGACAAAGCACCTAAAGTTGACACACCAGTAATAATAATGGCAAGGAAAATAGCAACCAATGATTGGGCATCATTAAAGGAACCTATGGACAGAAAAGAAGAATCAGCTCTCAAAAGATCATATACAGCTACAGGTGTAGCAATAAGACCGGCAGTAGCTATAACTAGTTGTGCCAGAGCCAGCAGAATTTGGATAAGGGAGCAGGAAGAAGCTATCGATAATGTAACATAAGAGACAAACTAATTAAGTCACTTCAAGACATTAAGTTAACAAACGACTTTATATCAGAAGCGTCAATGGACATAGTCAAACTAAGCGCTAAAATCTAAACTAAATCTATGGGCCAGAACACAGTAGCTAGATGAGCTCTCTTGCTTAAACAGTGGAAAGTAGACAACCAGTCCAAACAAGGGCTTACCAATATTCCTTTCTAAGGAAATCTACTGCATGGATCATCACTCGCCGATATAATAGACAAAAATTCACTAAAAAAAATCTCTACCACAATTCAAAAGAAATAGAAGAGAGGGTCCATCTACATCAGAAAGCTTTCGACAAGCAAAACAATACAGACCAGGTCGACAATACTCTCAGAGACAGTCATATAGGCCAGAACAACAGCTTTTTTGCAACAAGGGCGTCTGAGGAAGAGGAAAACAGTTTTGACTGGAAGCCCAGTTACAAAGTAGGAGGATGACTAACTTACTTGGTAACAGAATGGGAAAGAACACAAGCAGATTTGTGGGTCGTTCAAACTCTGAAACTGGGATATTCAATAGAATTTCTCAGTCTTCCTCCAATGAAAATATATTATCAGGCTTCGAACCCAAAATCCCAGCAAGCAGTAACACCGCTAATAAACATAATCCAGGATCTTCTTCTACAAAATGTAATCGAAGCAGTACCAAAGAAAAACAGAAACCAAGGGATATACTCGCCTTTCTTTCTAAAAAGAAAAAAGACGGGAGAGTTCAGAGGAATCTGAGACCTAAGAACATTAAACTCTTATGTCAAACAAAAGAAATTCAAGATGGAAACTCAATGGATCAATTGTGGTACAAATTCAAAAGAAAGAATGGCTAGCAAAAATAGACCTGCAGAGCGCATATCACCATATTCTGATACACAAAGCTCATCGCAAATATCTGAGATTTGTGGAGATGGGACATCACTGGCAGTACAGATGCCTTCCATTTGGTCTACAATCATCTCCACGTATATTTACAAAGATACTGGCGCTAGCAATAGCACAACTGAGAACAAAAGGAATTCAAGTGTACAGTTACATAGACGACATACTAATCAAAGCAAAAACCAGACAAAGGTTACAAGACAACATAGAGACAACAGTTCTACATTTAAACTGTCTAGGATGGGAAATAAATTACAAGAAATCCATAATTGTCCCCACGCGGGAAATCCTATTTCTGGGCGTAACTATAGACCCCAAAAGAAACTTCAAACTAATGTATGTATTCCCTCCAATATCCATGAGTGTTGGCGAAAATACAAGAAGACAAGAGTCAGGCCATAATAGTGTTACCATTCTGGCCCAGGAGACCATGGTTCTCCTGGATACTGAACATGATGGAAGAGCCTC
The DNA here is from genome assembly GCA_019447015.1 of Hymenochirus boettgeri. Lineage (NCBI taxonomy): Eukaryota > Metazoa > Chordata > Amphibia > Anura > Pipidae > Hymenochirus > Hymenochirus boettgeri. Next base: position 130,423,625 of record CM033470.1, read on the forward strand.
CCCTAAAACTGAAAATGGAAAGGGGTAGCAGAACAATATACAGCCGTCAAAGACATGGCGGTCGGAGGGAGGAGCCAGCATATATACAACAAATAAGAAGCGATCCTGTCATTCAAGGGGCAGGTAGGATTAACCCTATACATTCCAATGCCATGTTACGGACAAGGAAAAGAAAATCACCGTAAGTATGATGAGGATTTTCACATTTCCCAGTAAGAGCTAAATTGTCACAGACAGAGCACTCCTTAGCAGGGTTCTTTATAGAAGCAGTCTCTTCTTCATAGCGAGAGTTAGATCTAAAGTAAAGCACATAATAATATGGGCTTAGATGAAAAATAATATGGTTGTTAAAATTATCCTAAATCACCTAGAGGGATGATTAACAACAAAAAGGCTTTGGATTGATAGTTCACCCCCTGGATCCTGATCTCAATTTCCTTTTAAAAGACATCAGACTCTAAGGGCACGGCCACACTGTAACGCAAACGCAATCGCACACAGAATCGCATGCGATTTCATGTGCGATTTCGTTGCGTTTGCACATCCTTTTTTCATTAATTATTGGAAACTGCATGTGATTGCGATTTAAAATGCAGAACGCAAATCGCAACACACCCGAAAACGCGCAAACGCAAAAAAAGCGCAGCAGAGTGGCCGAGCCCTAAAAGCAAAAATAAAATGTGCCATAAGCTACTAAGAGAAAGAAACAAAATTGGCAGAGCTCAAAGAATGTTTCCCACAGCTACAGGCTTTAGCAAGGCAGAGCAGGAGCTTAGCTGAACAAAAAGGCCAAACAACAATGTGGTAGCAAACCAGCACTGAAGAAAAGAGAGAGCGTTTTTTCCCCACGAGCGTACGATGGGGTCATCAGCGACCCACGAATCAGAGAGGTGCTGATAGTGCCTCTCTCCTACACTAAACAGGGAGGAGAGGCATCAGTAGTAAGAGCCAGCTACTGGAAGAGGGGGAAAAACGAGCTTAAGTCTGTCCTACACAGAGCAGGAATGAAGATAAAAAAGGTATGTGGGGCAGTGGGGGGAGGAGCCCTTTTTAAAACATGAGTGACCTACACACAGAAAGGGGGTTAACCTATAGTTGCCCACTGCTGTGTGTAGGCACAGGAAAACTTTCAAACGGTAGAAATCATGCCCAAACCCCATGGAATATAAAAAAAGTTATTGAATATCAAGCTCCCAAATGTCCTGAATGAAATGGTATGCCATATGCATGGTTACACATGCGGACGTGGAACCAAATAGCCACGAAGTGAGACAATGCATGTTGGCTCAGAAACAGTGAAAATATTTAACTAAGTCCAAACATGAACAGTCTGCAGTTTTTCCCACATAACAGACCCCACAAACTATATATTCTTGAAATCTACACACTTTCATATATGTAACGCTGTAGTTCGTTCATGCATATCAATAGTGTGGGCACAGTTCTTTGTAGAAATTCGCACATTTCACAGATTTTCTGGAAAAAAAATCTGGTAGAAATCATGCCAAAACCACATGGAATATAAGTTAACAAATATCAATCCCCCAAATGTCGTGAATCAAACAATATGCCATATGCATGGTTACACGCAGGCGTGGAAGCGAAAAGCCGCAGAGTGAGACAAATGCTTGATGGCTCAGAAACCAATATTCAGCTAAATCTGAATTTGAATAGTCTGAGGTTTTTCCCACAAAACACCCCCCTTACTCAGAAATACCCCCACAAACTATATATTCCTGGAATCTACACTCCTTTAAGATATGTACACACTGTAGTTCGTTCATTCATACCATCAATAGTGTGGGCACAGTTCTAAGAAGTTTGCAATTTTCACAGATCAAAAAATCAACTTTCGTAGGTAGAAATCATGCCAAAACCCCATGGAATATAAAACTAGTCACAAAGTGAGACAATGCACAGTGACTTATTTACAGCTATGTTCCAGAATTTTCATGCTAAACTCCCCTCCAACAATGGTTTGGGCACAACCAGCAAAGAAGTGAGGCAATGCGTAGTGGCTCAACAACAGATAAAAATCTTCAGCCTGCTCTGTATTTGAACAGTCTGTGCTTTTTCACACAAAACACTCAAACACCCCCAACAAACTATAGATTTTTGTAATCTACATACCTTTAAGCTATACAACAGTGCCATTTTTTGTTCATACATGCAATCTTGTAGGCACAGTTCATAGTAGTATTTTGCACTTTTTGCAGACAAAACCCCCACTTGCATCGGTGCATTCAAATCTTCATACCTTGCTGGATATCTTTGCTGCTGTGTTGTTGACAATTTGCATTACAGAGAATTTGGATGATGGCTAATTTGGCTGTTGTTCAAATAGGATGACTGAGGATGCAATTTGTTCGTCTTTGCATTTGGCCCTGACACATCTGGAAAAGCCAAATTCCTATGTAAGAATGCTGTTTATTGACTATAGTTTGGTGGTCAATAACATAGTTCCGAACAAGTTGATAAAAAAGCTATATGGGCTGGGTTTTCTACCTTCCATATGTAATTGGGTATTTTATTTTTTGGTGGACCGTCCTCTGTTACAATGGGGAAATATATGTCCTCTATTTCTATGGTGAACACAGGGGTCCCACACGGCTGTGTTTTAAGCCCATTATTGTATACTCTTTTTACCTATGATTGTCAAGCCCGGTATGTCTCAAATAGAGCAATCAAATTTACAGATGACACTACTTTTATAGGACTAATTGTAAATAATGATGAGAGAATGCTTATCGGGAGGAAGTGGAAAGTTTGGTTAGGTGGGGGGGATCAGAATAATTTAGTTTTAAATATTGGTAAACCAAAAGAAAAGGTTATAGATTTTAGATGAGAGAAGAGGTTTACTAGTTTTATATTTTTAGGGGTTGTTTCAACAGAAAGCTTCTATGGGAGGAAAATATTTTATGTATAGTGAAGAAGGTACAACAACGTTTTTACTTTCTGCGTAAGTTAAGTAGACTTGATCTTCCATGATCTGTGATGGTGAATTTCTACAGATGTGTGGTGGAGAGTATTATGAGTTACTGCTTGTTAGCATGGTACAATAGCTGTACTGTGGCAGTGAGGAAATTCCTGCAAAGAGTTATTAGAACAGCCCAGAGTATTATAGGCTGCGAGTTGCCAATATTGGAAGAAATGTATAAAAAGGCTGTGGTAGGAAATTTGCAGCTATTAAGGGAGCTGCTACTCACCCAAGCCATTCTCTTTTTACTCTCTTACCATCAGGAAGAAGGATGTGTTTTATTCTTGCACAGACAACTAGGTTAAAAAATTGCTTTTCCCCCATGGCTAAAAGATTATTTAATACTGGATGTTATTTAACTGGAATATTAGGGGGAAAGGAAATGTGGTTCTTTTCTGCTCTGTAGATCGGTTTTGATGCGTGTGGTGTTCAAATTTTTCATTATTGTTATTCTTTTTATGCATACTGTACATTGTGTATGAATTTCGTTGTCTGGCACACAATTACAATAAAGAGATTCTTCTCCTCCTCCTCCTCCTCCTCCTCCTCCTCCTCCTCGCATTATGACATCAATGTAATGCAGGAGTGTGTGCAGTACACGAGAAAGCTTATAAAAACATTTTAAGGTTTGGAGCTTTTCAATGTGAATAAGATAAGGGTAAGAGTTTTTGCTGTGTGGCTTCAGGAATATATGTACACTTTCCAGTGAAGCACATGGATGGTGTGTAAAGCTCGGGGCAGCCATAGGGAAGCACATGGTGTTAAATATGAGGGTTCAGTTGTGTGGGGCTCAGGGAAACCTGTTGGCTATGTTGTTTCATGTGTAAGGCACATGGTGTTGGCAATGGGGGTTCAGGTGTGTGGGGAACAGGGAAGCACATGGTGTTGACTGGGTTTTCAGGTGTGAGGCTTAGGGAAGCAAATTGTATTGGCAATAGGGGTTCAGGTGTGTGAGACTCAGGGCAACACACGGTGTTGGCTATTAGGGTTTGGGTGTGAGGCTCAGGAAAGCAAATGGTGTTATGTGGGTTAAGGTACAGTATGTGAGGCACAGGGAAGCACATGGTGGTGTTATGAGGGTTGAGGTGTGTAAGGCACACAGGGTAGCACATGGTTTTGGCTATGGGGGTTCAGGTGCAAGACTCAGGAATTCGCAATCCCCATTGCCAATACCATGCACTTTTATGACCCCATACACTTGAACCCCGTAGCCAATACCATGCGCTTCCCTGAGGCTCAGACACACAAAACTCCATTGCTATCAGCGTCCCTGAGCCTCACAAAACTGATGCCCCATAGCCAACACCATGTGCTTTACTTGGCCTCAGACACCTGAACCCCCATTGCCAATACCATGCTCTTCCCTGAGCCCCACACTCCTGAAACCCCATTGCTAATACCATGCATTTTCCTGAGCCCCACACTCCAGAACCCCCATAACCAAGACTATGCACTTCCCAGTGCCTTACACACCTGATCCCCCATAGCCAACACCTTGTTCTTCCATGAGCCTCGCACACTCCTGAATCCCCATAGCCAACACCGTGTGCTTCCCTTTCATGAGAGCATGTGAATCTCACATTGTGTTGGGTATGAAGCCTTATGCAAAACTGAACCTGCATAGCCAGCACCATATGCTTTTAGGCACAATAGTGGTTAAGCACCATCCTCCAGAAGCAGACACTTTAAAGTTGATGGAAGTCAGTAGTATAGTATTTGAGGTTAAATAAAGACATACATCCATCAAGTCAAACACATCTAGCAATATTCTCAATTCCTGCCTAACTCTTGATCAAGAGGAAGGCAAAAAAAACCCAAATTTATGAAGGGGAAAAAAATCCTTCCTGACTCCAAGTGGCAATTGGAAATTTCCCTGGATCAACTCCACTTTATGTATCAATACCAGTAACTTGCAACATTCCTTGTTTGCAGCTTTTTTTTTTAAACTGACTAACGAACCTGCCATAACAACGTCCACTGGAAGACAGTTCTATAGCTTTACTGTTCTCACAGTGAAAAACCCTTTCCGAACTTGAAGCCTAAACCTTTTTTCTTCAAGTCTTAAGGGATGTCCATGTGTCCTCTGACATGCTCTATTGGTGAACAATGCACCAGGTAGTTTATTGTATGGCCCATTAATGTATTTATACATATCCCCACACAAACAATTTTTCTCCAGCGTACATAATTGTAATTTCTTCAGTCTCTCTTCATATTCAAGTTCCCCAAGTCCCCTTATTAATTTAGTTGCCCTTCTCTGAATACTTTCCATTTCAAAGATGTCCTTTTTGTACACACGATTCCAAATTTGCACTACATATTCCAATGCTTTGTAAAGAGGGAGAATAACATTTTCCTCCCTTGAATCCATACCTCTCTTTATAGAAGACATACCATGCTGGCTCTGGCTGTTGCCGCCTGGCACTGCTTGTTTCCTTTAAGTTTGTTATCCACCGACAGGGATTCACTTAACACAGAGCCATTTATAGTATAAGCAGCACAAGAATTATCCAAGTCCAAAATACATCACCTTACATTTCTTTGAAATGTAACATTGAATCTCATCTACCACTTAGCAGCCCAATGTGACAATCTATCTAGACCCCCCCCTGTAAAGATTGCACATCCTCTGAAGTTTTTAATGGTCGACAATGGTTTGTGTTGTCGGCAAACACAGAAACCTTGCTGACAATACCCACTTCCAAATCCATTAATACAGATTAAATAGAATTGGCCCTAACACAGAACCCTGTGGCAGTCCATTTAGCACTTTACTCCATATTGATGAAGCCCCATTAACAACTACTCTCTGCATCCTATTCATTAACCAATTTTCTATCCATGTACAAATGTGCCTCCCCAGACCAACAGACCTTAGCTTATACATTAGTCCCAAATGGGACTGTATCAAAAGCCTTTGCAAAATCCAACTATACTAAATCTACTGCTATGCTAGAGTCAAAATTTCTACTCCCTCATAAAAGCCACACAAGTTAGTTTGACAAGATCTATTCCTCCTAAATCCATGCTGGTTACTATTTATAATGTTAGTCCTTGAAACATACTCTAGAATATGTTCCCTTATTAAACTTTCCAGTATCTTCCCCAGTTAAATTTACAGGCCTGTAATTACCCGCCTGTGAACGACTACCCTTTCTGAATATTGGAATAACATCAGCTTTTTTCAGAGGCACACATCCAGACATGAGGGAATCTGCAAAAATAAGAAACAATGGCCTAGATAAAACTGAACTTAGCTCCCTAAGTACCCGAGGATGTATTTTATCCGGTCCAGGATATTTAATATTATTAACCTTATTTAGTTGTTTTTGTACCGTATCCTCAGTTAACCAAAGTACACCTGCATCTTTTATACCATTATTGCTTCTATACTCTGATATCTGTACTTGGAACTTCTATATTGTATATAGAATGAAAAAAATATTTTAGACATTTGCTTTATCGCCATCCTCCGTAATTAACTTATCCCCCTTAATTAATGGTGCCACATTTTCAGTCCTCATCTTCTTACTATTAAACTATATAAAAAAAAAATTAGTCTTAGTGATAATTCCTAAAGGCCTTTTCTGTTCCTTCTGAATTAAAGGTTTTAAATTCCTTTTTTTTTCTTCCTTTCCACTTCCCTTTTTTACATCAGAATTCAGCCACATGGGCACGGTTTTTTTTTTATTTTATTTCCCAAAGGTATAAATTTAGATGTGAAATGGCTTAAAATCCCCTTAAACAGTCCACTTCTGCTCCGTACCTTAACCTGATAATACCTTATCTCAGTTGACATTCTAAAGAGCTACTTTTAACCTGGGAAAATAACATACCATATATACTTGAATATAAGTCAACCTGAGTATAAGTCGAGGTACCTATTTTTACCTCAAAAATGAGTAAAAACTGATTGACTCAAGTATAAGTCGAGGGTAGAAAGTATGGCCACTTCTGCCTTCTGATTCTGTATTGTTTCAAGGGTTTAGTTGCCCTTTAAATGGACAGCAGAATTCCCATACAGTAGTGACATACTGTAATAGCCAAATCCAGTATGGATATTACTGTATGGGCTACTGTATGGGAATTCTGCTGTCCATTTAAAGGGCAACTAAACTCTCGAAACAATACAGAATCAGAAGGCAATCTATTTAACAATAAGTACCATCCTCAGTATTGTTCAGGAATTAGTTGCCTTTTAAATTAACAGTAATCCCCAATTCATTGGCACTCTAGATGTTTGGAAACTACAACTCCCAGCATGCTTTAGATGCTGGGAGTTGTAGTTTACAAACATCTGTAGTGGAACTGCACACACTAAACCTGTTTACAACCCCAAAACAAACTATCCTGTCCCTGACCCAAATGACTCCCTTACTCACCCCCCCACCCTCAGGAATAAAAGCCTATTTCCCTGCACCCATCTTCTCACCCTGCCACTACAGTACCTCGTCTTTATATACAGCCTTACCTTTTTCCAGGTGCTGTGGGGCAAGTAGTCATAGTTGCAGGAGAGTCTGGGCCCCCGACATAACTCACTTGATGGAGGAATCCAGCTGCCGCATAAGTTGAGGTTCTGTTTTCAGGCTGTTATTACAGCCTGAAAACCTCGACTTAAACTCGAGTATATAAGTAGTTGAGGTTCTTAAGAGCTACTTTTAACCTGGGAAAATTTGCTTTCCTGAAATTAAGTCTTTGTTAACCCAGCGCACTTTTCCTTACCGGGATTTACCCACATTCACAAACGCGATATTGAATCGCAAAAGGAACATTTACCTAGAGCAAAAGCGGCTCTGGGTAAATGAGCCTGCAAGAGTTCTTTTTGGTATGTCCTATGGACTCGTATGGTAGGCAAGTGGCAGATAAAATATATAAACATTGGCCATTGGTACAAATTTAGCTTCCCAAGATAAAGGAGTTTGAGAGTCCCCTCTCTTATTTATCACATAAAGGGCAGGAATTTGGTCTATGGTTCCCTCCAATATAGTGAAGACCAACAAGAACTTTGTTACAACAATTTCCTGTTGCTACATGTATAAAAGGCTTTCAGTGTTTGATTGATTCAAGGTTTGTTTTAAGGCTTGAGAAAGGGTTGGTTTTTTCCCCCCACTAATTTGATTTAAATTAAGCCAATGAAGTTCCTTAGATTTCAGCAGATTTTGCTACTTGATGCTGCTGTACTTACAAAAATATTTATACAGATGTGCATCCACATTGTGCTGTAATATAATTCAAAAACATTTCTTTATTATATATGCTTGTGATTATCTGAATAAGTTCAGATATATTTCATAAATGTTCCTGGCGTGTGTGTGTGTGTGTGCGTGCATGCGTGAGTCCACCGCTCAATCACAGCTGCCTGGGTGCTATCAGTAATGTCCACAATATTCCATAAGATACAGAGCACTCCTAGGTCTGGAACAAACACATTCTTTTGAATAAAGTAGGTCTGAATGCCTACGTGTTTCAGCCCGAACATGCAGGGACGTCTTCAGGGTTACAGACTAATAAACGAATCACAATAAATAGCAATAACACACACCCCCAAAGCCCGCCCCCCACGTGATCTACCAGGTCAGGTGAGTGTCCACATAGTGACGGGATACCAAGAACCCGTCTCCGTCAAAGGTGTCCAATAGATGAAGGAACCCCACGAAGAGCATAGCCCCGTGGCAGTAACTGAATAAAGAACAAAAGTGCTATAGAAACGTGCCAGTGCCACAGGTAAGAACGTGCACCGTCAAAGCGGACAACAGACAGTTCCAAGTGAAGACGGAAACACAAAGTGATTCCCAGATCGGGATGCCCCCGACTAAACGAGGGGAGCAGCATACAGAAAGTGCCAGTGCAATAGATAAAAAATATAAAAAACACAAGAAAAGTGCAGATCGTGCCACCAGTGCGCACAAGCATCAGTGCACATTAAAGTGCAAAGTGCCCATCAAAAACCAATAAAACATTGAAAGTTCATAAACTGGTCAAAGAAAACACAAAATTAATAACCGGGAGAAAACCTGTAAAAGGTAAAATCAGTTACCGTATATACTCGAGTATAAGTCGAGGCACCCATTTTTACCTCAAAAATGAGTAACTGTCATCGTTGGTAAGTATATCCCACCTGGATTTTACACTTTGCCTGAACGTCAATGGAGAATATGTGCTGATATACGGTACCAAACTTTTTTTATAATTACCCTTTTGTGAGTCACCCGTAGTGCTCGGCCAGTTCTCTATGGTTCGTTCAATTTGCTGGCTAACCACTTCCTCCTTATATCCTCGATCCACAAATTTTTGTTTCAGGTCATTTAATTGTGCCATAGCCCTATTTCGATCAGAGGTATTCCGCAATACCTGTAAACTCTGTGAGTATATTATACCCCTTTGTGGGATTCAGCATAAAAGCTCTGGGCATGCATCAGGGTGTTGCTATCCGTGGTCTTGGTATATAGCGTGGAACCCAATGAGTTCCCTTCTTTGAAGATCCTAAGATCGAGAAAATCAATCGACTCCACATTGGCGACCATAGTCAATGGACAGGGGAATCCAAGTTATTGAGAGAGTTAAAAAACTTAGTACACTCCTCAATATTCCCCTTCCACAGGAAGAATAGATCGTCTATATATCTTATATAGAGAAGAATTTTCTCTCCCCCCATGGGTATGATATATCTATTTTCATATTCCTCCATGAAAATATTAGTGAATGAGGGAACCTCATTTAAGGCACTTCCCATGAGCGATTAGCTCTGAGCGATTTCCTGTTTTAAAGAGATTTTTCTGTTTTTAAGAGAATTGACAGCGTTAAAAAACTAAAGCGTTTATTAACTGTGGTTGCAGCCTAGTAAATGTACTAACCTAACACTATTTATTTCTAGGAGGGTGCCTGTGTAAGTAATTAATCACTAGTGTATTTTTATTTTTTTTTACTACTTACTGCTTGAATAAGGTGGTAGGAATTGTTTGAGTAAACTCAAAGCACTGGATTACTAAAACAAATACTTATGTTTAAAAAACACTGTTACCTGTGGAGCGGGGGCTGGTAGGAGACAAAGGAAAGGTTTTTTTTTTTTTCTCTCTCTCTCTGATTGGATGTGGGTGTAACTAATTGGTTTAAATTGGCTGAGGCCTGTTGGCTCTGGTTGGTTTTGAACCTCATTTAAGGCACTTCCCATGAGCGATTAGCTCTGAGCGATTTCCTGTTTTAAAGAGATTTTTCTGTTTTTAAGAGAATTGACAGCGTTAAAAAACTAAAGCGTTTAAAACAAGAAAGCGTTTGAGAACAACACTATTTCTCTGCTGTGTCTCTGCTGTGTATTGCTGTTTAGTATGGACAGTTTTGTTGGGGCCGAGCAATGTGCATCCTGCCGCATGTATGGGATCTTGGAGCAGCCGCCCCAGGGGACCTATGTATGTGTCAGGTGTGAGTGGGTTGCCCATTTGGAATCTGAGGTACAGAGTCTAAGGGGTAAACTTGCAGCATTGCAGGACTTGGCAAACCTGGGGGAAATGCAGGTACTGGCAGGGGCCAGTAAACTGGTGGGTGGAGATGGGGCAGATAAGGTGGAGAAGGAAGATAGATTTGTAAGGGTCACCAGGGGAAGTAGGGGACGGAAGGATAGGGGGGCTTCTTCCCAGCTGGTCGATCCAAACAGATTTGCCATTTTAGGTGAAGATGTGGAGGACGATGGCTCGGAAGCAGCATGTATGGAGCGGGCCTTTCCCTTGAGCACCCAGGGGACGGCCATCTCCAATACAAGGGAGGGAGAACTGGGGGCTAGGAAGGATAGACAGGTGGTAGTGGTAGGGGATTCTATTATTAGAAGGGTAGATAGGGTAATCTGTCGCCAGGACCCTGCATGCCGAACAGTGTGTTGTCTGCCTGGTGCTAGGGTTCGACATGTGGTGGATCGTGTAGACAGATTATTGGGTGGGGCTGGGAGTGACCCGGCGGTCTTGGTTCACATTGGTGCCAATGACAAAGTTAGAGGTGGAGGTGAGGTCCTTAAAAATGATTTCCGAGAATTAGGGGCCAAGTTAAAAGCAAGGACCTCCAGGGTAGTGATTTCAGAAATACTACCGCAGCCACGTGCTACGCTAGGGAGGCAACGGGAGCTCAGGAGTATAAATGCGTGGCTAAGAGAGTGGTGTAAGGAGATGGGGTTTGGGTTTTTAGAGAACTGGGCTGACTTTTCTGTTGGCTACAGGCTCTTTAGTAGTGACGGATTGCACCTCAATGGTGGTGGTGCAACTGTTTTGGGGGAGAAGATGGCTAGGGGGTTGGAGGAGATTTTAAACTAGGTATGGGGGGGGAGGGAACGTTTAACTACACAGGGTTAGATAGAGAAGTTAGGGATCTGGGGGCTAGTAACACAACGGAGGGAGGAGAAGGAGGAGGGGGGAGCATAGAGGATAAGGAGGCATGTACGACCATGTATGGAAGTAAATCAATTGATAATCTAAAATGTATGTTTACAAATGCAAGGAGTCTGGCTGGAAAAACCGGCGAACTTGAAATAATAGCGTTAAAAGAAAGGTATGATGTAATTGGTATAGCAGAATCATGGCTTAATGATTCACACGACTGGACAGTAAATATTGAAGGGTACTCCTTATTTAGACATGACCGAGTTAATAAGAAAGGAGGAGGAGTATGTATGTATGTTAAACAGGAATTGAAGCCAAATTTAAAAGATGGAATAGATGGGGGAGCAAACGATGCGGCAGAAACATTATGGGTGGAACTGTGTACAGGAAGCAAAAAGGTAGGTAAATTAATTGTTGGAGTGTGTTATAAGCCCCCAAATGCCGGGGAAGAGGTGGAAATGAATCTCCATATGCAGTTGGCGAAGGCTGCTGGTATGGGGCATGTTCTGGTTATGGGGGATTTTAACTACCCTGAAATAGATTGGAGTAATGGAACTGCCAGCACCTCAAAAGGTATAAAGTTCTTAAATTTCCTATATGAGCATTTTCTTTCACAGATGGTAGAAGTTCCTACTAGAAAGAATGCGTTGTTGGATATGGTGATATCTAATAACCCAGAGCTCATTTTGGAGATGAAGGTAATGGGAAGCTTAGGGAATAGTGACCATGATATAGTGTCATTTAATATAGGTTGCAGAAAACTAAAGTGCACTGGCTTAACAAAAACTTTTAACTTTAGGAAAGCTAATTTTATGCTTTTAAAGGAATCGCTCCTGCTCATAGACTGGGGGGAACTGTTTCTAGGTAAAGATACTGAGCAGATGTGGACCACTTTTAAAGGGATATTAAACTATAACATTTCCAAATCGGTACCTTTAGGAAACAAGTGTAAAAAAATTAGGTCCACTCCTGCATGGCTTAATGCTCAGGTAAAAAGGGAAATGGAAAAAAAGAAAAGGGCTTTTAAAATTTTGAAAGCAGAAGGCACAGAACAGGCTTACAGGGACTTCAAAAGTTGTAATAAAGAGTGCAAGAAAGCAATTAAACTAGCTAAAATAGAAAATGAAACACGGATTGCCGAACAAAGCAAGTCCAACCCCAAGATGTTTTTTAAGTATATAAATGGTAAAAAAATGAGGACTGAGAATGTGGGACCATTAAATAATGGAGCTGAGGTGGTTGTAGAGGATGCCGAAAAGGCTAATCTGCTAAACCGTTTTTTTACATCGGTTTTTACTGTTGAGAATCCTTACAGTAGGGATTGTAACAATGTGCAGGGAGGAAATGAAGAGTCTTCACATTGGATAACAGAAGATATGTTACGGATCAATTAGACAAAGTTAATATCAATAAAGTGCCAGGACCAGATGGATTGCATCCTAGGATTTTAAAAGAGCTTAGTTCAGTTCTAGCAAGACCACTGTGTCTCATCTTTTCAGATTCGCTTTTGTCTGGGGATGTGCCGCTGGATTGGAAAAAAGCCAATGTAATACCAATATTCAAAAAAGGTAGTCGTTCACAGCCTGGTAACTATAGACCTGTAAGCCTAACATCAGTGGTAGGGAAGGTGATGGAAACTTTGTTAAGGGATCATATCCTTGACTTTGTCTCCAGAGATCATCTTATTAGTAGTAGTCAGCATGGATTTATGAGAAATAGATCATGCCAGACAAATTTAATTGTTTTTTATGAAGAAGTGAGTAAGAAGTTAGATTCAGGCACAGCTGTGGATGTGGTATATTTGGATTTTGCAAAAGCCTTTGATACTGTGCCACATAGGCGACTAATGTATAAACTGAGGACTGTTGGCCTGGAAGAAAACATTTGTTCATGGATAGAGAACTGGTTATTGGACCGCAAACAGAGAGTGGTGGTTAATGGAGCTACATCTATGTGGGCTAAAGTTCTAAGCGGAGTTCCTCAGGGTTCTGTACTGGGGCCGCTTCTGTTTAATCTGTTTATAAATGACTTAGAAGGGGGCATTGAGAGCAAGGTCTCTGTGTTTGCTGATGACACTAAATTATGCAGAGCTTTGGAAACTTCCAATGATGTGCAAGTGCTGCAAGCAGACCTAGATAGATTATCAAAATGGGCAGCAGAATGGCAGATGAGATTCAATGTTGATAAATGTAAGGTGATGCATTTGGGATTTAATAATCCCTGTGCCACCTACACCATAAATAACTCTGTGTTAAGTGCATCTGAAATGGAAAAAGATTTGGGGGTTCTGGTAGATAACAGACTTAGCTGTAGCAAACAATGCCAGGTAGCAACAGCTAGAGCTAGCAAGATATTGTCTTGTATAAAGAGGGGAATGGAATCAAGAGAGAAAAATATTATTCTCCCTCTTTACAAGGCACTGGTAAGGCCACATTTGGAATATGCGGTGCAGTTTTGGAATCCCATATACAAAAGGGACATCTTGGAAATTGAGGCAGTTCAGAGAAGGGCAACTAAATTAATAAGGGGAATGGAGGGGCTTGAATATGCAGGCAGATTAGACAAGTTAGGGCTGTTTACATTGGAGAAGCGGCGGTTGCGTGGGGACATGATAACCTTATACAAATATATTAATGGCCCATACAGTGAACTCTCTGGTGCATTGTTCACTAATAGGTCATATCAGAGGACTCGTGGACATCCTTTAAGGTTGGAAGAAAAGAAGTTTCATCTTCAAGTTAGGAGAGGTTTCTTTACAGTGAGAACGGTGAAACTGTGGAACTGTCTTCCAGCAGAGGTGGTAATGGCAAGTTCATTGAATAACTTTAAAAAAGGCCTGGATAAGTTTCTAAAACTAAAAAATATTGAGAATTACTGGTATTAATGCATATAGATCTGGTTGATCCAGGGATACTTTCCGATTGCCGTTTGGAGTCAGGAAGGAATTTTTCCCCCCCCTTTTTAGCTGGGGTTTTTTGCCTTCCTCTGGATCAACTGTTAGGTAGGGTTAAAAAAAAAAAAAAAAAGTGAATAGGTTGGACTTGATCGACGAATGTCTTTATTCAACCTTAATTACTATGTTACTATGTTACTATATTAGAACCCATGGCCGTTCCAGCTGTCTGTTGGAAGTAGGATTTCTCAAATCGGAAATAATTTAATTCCAAGGAGAACAAAAGAAGGTCCATCAAAAATTCTGTGGGAGGAAATTTGTGTCCAGCTGACATTAAAGCGTTCCTGAATATATCCACCCCTTCTTTTTGGGGGGATAATCGTATACAGATTGCCGACGTAACACGTCATAAGCACTGTGTCAGGTTATCAAATTTCCGTAGCTCTTGTAGCAGATGTTGGCTGTCACGTAAGTATGACTTCATATTTTTTACGATGGGTTGCAAAAAGGAATCCAGATAAGTGGTAACTAGTTTTAAAATAGAGCCACAGGCCGCCACTGTGTGCCTCCCCGGTGGGGCCACAGTGGACTTGTGGATTTTAGGGACCGAATATATAATCGGGGCCCTCATGTGTCAGTAGTTAGGTACCCTTTTTCATCCTAGAATATCCATCCATCTTGTAATGCGGTCTAAGATCCAATATTTTTTTAAAATCGCGAGTAGGGTCACGATCCAATAGCTTATAGGTGGTTTTATCCGCCAGCTGGGAGAGGAGCTCCGACTTGTAATGAGTCATCCAAAAGAACTATTGCCCCTCCTTTGTCTGCTGGTTGGATAACCAGTTGTCTGTCATCTTTAAGTGACCTTAGGGCCAGGGATTCCTGTGGTGTTAAATTGGACCATTTGTTGAATAGTGTAGACAATATATTGTAGACACAATATTTAAACAAGAAACTATAACTGTTTTCAACATCAAACAACTCAAATCCGCTTGACAAAAAACAAATAGAGAATTATCAAGCGTATAAATAAATTAGACATAAACAACCCTCTACTATAGTCAATATAGAGTCATGTAGGCCAACTGGCACAGAACTTTACCCCCAAACAAGGCATGAGAATCCCAATACCTACTGAGGATCTAATTTGCCACTCTCCTAACTTTTATATGTTTATACTGTTTATAAATGTTCCAATGTTTAGAAATGTTAATTTTAGTTGCAATTAATATATCCTCTTCTTTAAAGGTTCTTACACCTCAGAAACAATAAGCAAAGGTCCCCAAAAGAAAACAAGGTTAACACTAATAATGTTTAAACACAGGGTTTATCAAATACTATATCCTGAATTTTGGTTAATCGAAATGTCAGCTATTTTTATTATATATATTGATGGTGATTAGAATTATGTCTCTTAATGTTAAGGGTCTTAACAGTAAATATAAGAGGTCATTGTTCTGGAGAGAGGTGAATCAAAACAAAATAGATATGTTTTCACAAGAAGTAGATAGTTCCCCCGCACACCTATAGTGTATAATTGAAATCGCTGGGTGCTGCTCCAAAAACCATAGCCAATGGTAATAGTATCCAAACAAAAGCAATTCAGAGAGCACTCCAGTCTTAAATGTTCAAATCCATTTATTTAACACATGACGTTTCGGTGTCAGTGCGACACCTTCCTCAGACGTATCAAAAACGAATGATTGCCCTCTCCTCCGGAACAAACATTATAGTAATATTTTTACAGCTAATGGCCCCCCAAAAAAGAACGGTGTTTTAATAGCAATAAGAAACACAGTGGCATGTAAGTTAAATGACTGTATTCAGGACCCGAACGGTAGATTTCTGGTTCTGGTGTGTGAAATCAATAATGTACCCTATACTATGGTCAATGTTTACGTCCCTCACACTCAAATTATAGGTTTTCTAGCCAAATTATTAAAAAAGGAAGAAAAATCGCAAAGGGTTCCTTATTTATTGGCTGAGATTTTAACCAAATAGCAGACAAAAACTACGATACTACAAATAAACAAAGAAAAACAATTCTGCTAAATCCTTTTATACACAAAGAGGACCTGTATGATGTGTGGAGGGCGCTAAACATAAATGAAAAAGATTATACCTATTACTCTAAAAGGCACAACTCGTATTCTAGAATTAATTACGGATTAGCAGATAAATGGTTGCTCCAAAAATTCAAAAAAGCCAAGATAGGACAGATTACCTGGTCTGACCACGCACCCATTATCTTTGAAATACATGAATCACAATCTGAGCAAACAAACACAATGTGGAGACTAAACCCATATATTATAAATAACCAATCCCTAAAAACAGAAATTAGCAATAAAATTAAAGAGATTTTCTCTCTTAATAATGTGAATGATATAAATTCACTCTGTGGAATGCCCACAAGGCTTTCACCATGGAATACTGTTACAAATAGCCTCAAGATAAAAGAAAAAAAGGGAAAAAAGATTCATACAGCTACTAAACCAACTATACCATCTAGAAAACGAAAACAAAAACAACCTTCCAACACCTTAAAACAGCAAATAACAAACACAAAACGAAATCAATAACATAAACCTCTATAATTATAAACAATTACATAGGCTGAAAGCCACATCATATGCACAGAGTAATAAACCCTTCTAGCAAACCAACTTAAAAAAAGAACTACAAAAAGCATTGTTATTTATTAAACAAAAATAACAATAAAATAACTAACCCTCAAGATATCACAGACAAATTTAGCACTTACTACTGTGAACTATATAATCTACAACAAAACAAAAACAATACAAAACCGGACATTACAGAAATACACCAATTATTAGACAAAATAAATTTACCATCAATATCACAAGAAACCCTAAATAACCTAAACCACCCAATAACAATACAAGAAACTAATCTAGCTATAAAACAACTTAAATTAAACAAAACACCAGGCCCAGACGGTTTCACCTCCGAATACTACAAACAACACTCAGGAACACTATCACCACATTTAACAAATATGTTTAATCTAGCTTTAAAAAAACAAATCCTTCCCCTTGGAAAATTTACAAGCCACGATCATTACAATACCCAAAACAGGCAAAGACCAATATCACTGTTATAATAGTGATATTATAGACCAATATCACTGTTAAACACAGATATCAAAATATATTCAAAATGCATAGCCAACAGACTAATCCCAATAATGCCACAATTAATCAACACTGACCAAACAGGATTCATCATAGGAAGACAAACATCAAAAAAAATCTTTAATACAATATGCAAAATATTTCCAAATTCCGCTAGCTCTATTATCAATTGACGCCGAAAAAGCGTTCGATAGTTAACTGGACATACTTAGAACAAGCTATCAACAAATTTGGACTCCAAGGAGACATAAACCACGCAATTATGGCCTTTACTCATCCCCCTCAGCAAATGTTGCAAGTGCAGGGATGCTCTCCAAAACCTTCAAAATAACCAATGGAACAAGACAGGGGTGCCCACTTTCCCCACTATTATTTGCTCTCTCAATTGAGCCATTGGCCAAACACATCAGAAGCAACGAAAACATAACAGGCCTTAAAGTAGGAAACCGTAACACGAAAATAACCCTGTTCACAGATGATGTTATTCTTACGCTCACAGAACCAGAGACCTCTCTCAACCACATAAAACAAACACACAAAATTCAGCAATGTCTCGCAATACAAAATAAACTAAACAAAATCATCTATTCTAGGAATTAACATCCACTAAACAAAAACTCCAAGAAAAATATAACTTCAAATGGGAGAACGAAAAAATAAAATACCTAGGATTATATTAGTCACCCCTCCACAAACACATACAAAAACAATAACGAACCAATACTGAATGAAACAATAGGGAACATCAACCTATGAAAAATTAAATATCTCTCGCTGATTGGAAAAATCTCAGCGTTTAAAATGCTAATTATGGCCAAATTACTCTATCCTTTTAGAACACTATCAATCGAAATACCCAACAAATTCTTCACCCATATTAACAAAATCCTAAACAACTTTATATGGAACTTCAAAAAACACAAAATAAAACCCTCAACCCTCATTAAAAACCAAACTAGCAGGAGGACTAGATTTGCCACATATAAAAGACTACTACGAAGCGTCAATATTAGCGCCACTGAAGCACTGGTTGCAGAACACTGAAGACTGCCTGTGGCTCCCAGTAGAATCCAACCTAGTTCCATACCACTCACTATGAGCCTTGATGGGACTAGCCCTTTTCGGGGAAAAAACACCAACACTACCTTATACCATACTGAACACCGCTATAAACACATGGAAAAAAAACATACACAAACACCAAATTTCTAAACTTAAAATATCACACCCACTTAGACTTATTAGAAGAAATTATCCACTTTTTCTCCTGGACACCATGGAAACCTGCAAAAGAAATAAAAATAAAAGATATATACAAGATACTAACATATGTACAACTACAAACCAAATATAATTTCCCCCCCAAAATGGAGTACAGAGTACAAAGTAATCATTTCTTTCAAAAAAACTTCAAAAATATGAACTATACTCTGAATATAGACAACATATCCAAATATTACAATGTAATTATTACAAAAAACTCCAAAGGTATCTCACAGTTATATAAAGCACTACATTTCAAAAGCAAATTAGCCACCACAAACTTTATACTTAAGTGGCAAAGAGATCTTAACAAAATATTTACTAATGACCAATGGAAATATGCAATGTTAGCCCATTTAAGTTAAAGAGCATGTCCACCGAATTTTATTTTTTTATATGGCATTCCCCATGGGCTCCCAGCCCCAACCGCATTATTTATTTTTTTAAAAAGCCCCCCAAACTCTACTTACCTCCCCTCTTTCCTCCGCCGCGCTCCCGGCCCTCTGCTTGCTAGAAAATGCAAGCAGAGGGGCGGGACCGGCAGCCGCGTCTGTGATTGGCTGAGCGGCAGCCAATCACGGACGCGGCTGCTGGCAGCTCACTTCGCCGGAGGAAAGAGGAGAGGTAAGTAAAGTTTGGGGAGCTTTATAAACCTATAAATAGAGCGGTTGGGGCTGGGAGACCAGGGGCAATCTTATACTTTAATGGTTATACGCTAGGGGGAGGGAATCGAGAGAGGGAGGGAGAGGGAGGGGGGAGAAGAGCTGCAGTACGCATGGCCAAAATCTCCGGGAGGCCAGGAAGCAGGCAGTGTCCTATATGGACCTGCTAGCCTCCTGGTGGGCAGTTTTTGGGACTTTGGGGGGGCACTACCGGAGAACCCTATGGAGCTGGGATGTGAGGTAAGGATTAAACTACACTACATGGTGGGGCCAGTAGTTGGGGGGATTATAGTTTTGGGGGTGGACATGCCCTTTAACTAAATGTTCTAACCACTGGGAAAACTGTAGGAAAATACTGTACTGAATATACCTAACACCTGTCCTTATATCGAATATTTACAAATCCTCAGATGATAAATGTTGGAGAAACTGTGGGTGCAGGGGCACACGTTTACACATACTGTGGCACTGTACAAAAATAATGGGAAAAAAGTATTTTTTTTATCATATTTCAAGATTGGTGGGATACCCAGTTATATCTTCCCCAGAAACAGCCCTCCAAAATATGGATTTGGATTCCCACGACCCAACGACCAGAACTCAAATTTTCCATGTTATACAAGCAACCAGAACAGCCATCTGCTATAACTGGAATGCAAAAAATATCCCAACCCCCACCGAAATCAAAAATAGACTCAAAACAAACAGAAAATACGAAGAGACATTTAGTCTCACTTACGGATCCCACCATATCTTCCTTAAAAAATGAAACAATGCAGTGGTATAACAACAAGGAATGTCCGAGAAGGATTGAGCTGGAGCAGGATCTTGTAACCGGGTATATTACTAAGTGAAATACTATGGTTACCTGTCCATAATGTTACCAAAGCACAACATATCTCCAACCCATATATAAAATTTACACTGGATCTATGGTACAGATCTATAAGAAAATATAACCTTTCAGCATCTCACTAATGACAACCATATTCCATAACCCTGACTTTCCCTTAGGAGAACACACACAGGGCTGGAGGATATGGATGGACAGGGGAACATCTAGCAGAAAAACAAGATGAGGGTCGCACGCCAAACAAATCAGTTTAATAATGAACCACATTATTGGTGAACTGTGGTTCATTATTAAACTGATTTGTTTTGGAGTGCAACCCTCATCTTGTTTTTCTGTTGGATTATCCTTTTGGCCCTTGAAGGGACGTCAGCACCCACAGGGGATTGAGTGCGTTTGGGACTTTACGCTTTATTGGAACATCTAGCACCAGCGGGTCATGTACTCCAATGGGGACAGATCCAACACCAATACAAATTGCCCCAATCCGAGTGGTTCCACTACAAACAACTAGCACATTATACACACTCCATTCTATTGGGGACTACTAACATACAAATCACTCCGTTTGAAAAAGTATGCAGCTCAATCTCACAAAACACACACACTATCTTGAAAATATACTAAATATTAAATGACTTCTGCCACTCCCCAAAGATTTCCTTTATGACCAAATGGGAGACCATGTTTGGAGAAAACCTAGAAGAGACGCAATGGTCATATATATTTGAATCTTTAAGTAAATCCTCTTCCAATATAATAATCCAAGAAAAGAGCTTCAAAATTCTACATCACTGGTACATGTCTCCCCAAAAAACACACAAAATATTCCACCAGGCCTATCCCCTAAATTATATAGGATATGCAGAATGTTGGCAGATATTAAACACTGCTGGTGGGACTGTGCTAAGGTAAAGAAATTGTGGAAAGAATGTGAGAAAATACTCCAAGAGGTATTACATGCCAATGTGTCCCTCGATCCATGGATGGCACTTTTTGAAAAAAATTTAAGCTCAATTATCTGTGCCGGGAAACAGGCTAATGCATAGTATGTGTGCAGGAGCTAGATACCTTAAAGCAGCCAAATGGAAACAACCTAGCCCCTCAAGACAACAGCTGATAACAAAGATCTGGTGACTCTGTGAGAATGAAATGGTGGTTGGCAGGGTCAGAGGCACAATGAAAAAGGGATAAAATCTGGAACCCATGGATATTCGCCATGGGGACCCTGGGAGGAGCCGGTCTGAACCACTAAAGTAGGAGAGTGGGAAGGTTAATACAGAATAAAAGTAAAAAAAGAAATGGGAGAATGAAGGGGGAGGAGGGATAAGTATACCAGCATCCACCTTACTCCCCAAGTTGGCATAGGCGCTCTCGGAAAAAGAATCGCTGAGGTGAGGTGAGTGAATCAAACAATTTAAAAAACATAAACGCCCTTTTTTTTATAAGGTACAAATAAAGACACTGCTACCTATTTTATTTTTATTTGAATGTTTATTTTAAAATTTGATTTGCTTCTCACTTTTTCCTCTTTTTCTTATTGTTTCTTTTTGCACACATTTGATATATAATAGTAAAAAAAGAGAACTAGTTATAATATATATTATATATATAATAGATGATTGTAACGGAAAACTGTTTCGAGTTAATGATGCCTTTTGTTACTGAATGTTCGAATTTTTGGTATGTTACGTTTTCTCAATAAAAATATTATGGAAAAAAAAGGAACAATAACCTAGCTATAACGGAAACGAAACGGTAATTAAACGAAAAACAAAAAATTGTAATGAATATTTCATGTCTGATTGTGTGCTACTATTACCATTCGCATAACTAATTTTTTCTGACAATATTGTGAACCTTTATCAAGCTTTGTACGATATAAAATAATGTTTTTTTATTGTTATACTGTTCCTAAAATTGAAAATGTATTAATAAAAAACAATGTTTAAAAAAAATTTTTTTTCGAAAAAGATCCTTTAGTTTCAGGGACCTCTGGAATTTAAATAAATCAATCTCGTCTTCAAATATGTTACATTTGGGAATGTAACATATTCCCAAATGGTATGAATGTCAGGCCCCTACTGAGGAGTTTACTTTCAGCAGGGAATAGTATATGCTCACTCAGGTTGTATATCACCTCCTGCGAGGTGGTCTGGGGGGAAGGCCCTTTGGTTTTGTAGCGCTCCCCCCCCCCCCCCTGGTGGTAGTCGCCGTTGATCTCGTATTGACCCCTAAAAAAGACTGCTTAGGCCCTTCTGCCATTCCTGATGAAGGAGTAGGTGTATTGGTATCCCTTTCACTATCAGAGGGATTGGAATCATCGGAGCTGTCAACAGTGCGCAATGTTCTGCGGCGAAATCGTTTTTTAAAAGGGGCACTGCATATAGCCTTTATCATTGTAGTCCATATCGACCCTCCAATTACATTACTCACGATTTTAAAAAAAATATTAGATCTTAGAGTTCAGACCGCATTAAAAAAGGGTTGGATATCCGAGGATCAAAAAGGGTACCTAACTACTGAACACCCGAGGGCCCCGATTATATATACGGTCCCTAAAATCCACAAGTCCACTGTGGCCCAACCGGGGAGGCACATAGTGGCGCCTGTGGCTCTATTTTTAAACTAGTTACCACTTATCTGGATTCCTTTTTGCAACCCATCGTAAAAAATATGAAGTCATACTTACGTGACAGCCAACATCTGCTACAAGAGCTATGGAAATTTGATAACCTGACACCTGATACAGTGCTTATGACGTGTGACGTCGGCAATCTGTATACGATTATCCCCCAAAAAGAAGGGGTGGATATATGCAGGAAAGCTTTAATGTCAGCTGGACACAAATTTCCTCCCACAGAATTTTTGAAGGCCCGAACAGCCATGGGTTCTAATATCAGACCCTCGTTCGCTAATATTTTTATGGAGGAATATGAAAATAGATATATGATACCCATGGGAGGAGAGAAAATTCTCTATAAAAGATATATAGACGATCTATTCTTCCTGTGGCAGGGGAATATTGAAGAGTGTACTATGTTTATTAACTCTCTCAATAACTTGGATTCCCCTGTCCATTTGACTGGTCGCCAATGTGGAGTTGATTGATTTTCTCGATCTTAGGATCTTCAAAGAAGGGAACTCATTGGGTTCCACGCTAGAGCAACACCCTGGTGCATGCCTAGAGCTTTTACACTGAATCCCACAAAAGGGGTATAATATACTCACAGAGTTTACGGGTATTGCGGAATAACTCAGATCGAAATAGGGCTATGGCACAATTAAATGACCTGAAACAAAAATTTGTGGATCGGTGATATAAGGAGGAAGTGGTTAGCCAACAAATTGAACGAGCCATAGATAACTGTCCGAGCACTACGGGTGACTCACAAAAGGGTAATTATAAAAAAAGTTTGGTGCCGTATATCAGCACGTATTCTCCATTGAGCAAGGCGTTCAGGCAAAGTGTAAAATCCAGGTGGGATATACTTACCAACGATGACAGTTTACCGTTTAGGGACTCTCAACTGATGTTTGCTTACAGACGGAGAAAAAATTTACTAAACATTTTAATGAGGACTGACTTCCGGGACTTAACACCTTTGACCAATGTGAAGTGGCTTCCTTCGAGTAAAAGTGGTTGCTACAAATGTCAGGGGTGCGTAGCATGCAGAAGTGTCTTGACTGGACCCAATTTCCCACACCCCCATAGTGGCAAAAGGATTAAAATTAAAGACAGACTTGGCTGTCTAAGCCAATATGTCATTTATATCATTACGTGCCCTTGTGGTAAAACTACCACCACACTGAGGGACCGCCTAGCCAATCATAGGCAGGCGATTAGGGCTGCCACCCAAAGTACTGGCTCCAAGGATGACACTTTGTCCAACATTGACAAATTTGGAGAGCAATCTGTTGCGAGACATTTTAGACAGATGGCACACCCCAGTGCCACCCTGAGGTGGATGGCTATAGATGTTGAACCAAAAAGGGAAGGCATTAATCGCAAAAAGACACTTTTACAAAGAGAAGTCAAATGGATCAGAAGACTTGATACACACAGGCCCCCATTGGGCTTGAATGAACAAGTAACATTTAACTGTTTGCTTTAACTTGTAATTATGTTCCCATGTTGGGTGCCCATTGATCTAAGTAGCACCTGAGGTTTGCTTAGAACTCTGTTATTATTTATACCTGTTTCGTATTGTCTTTTACCTCTGATATTGTTGGCTGTATGTGCATACCTTTGGTTTTCCCCGCCGTTACCTCTGGCACCTTTGATTTAGGGTAATAGGTTTTATTTACTTCGAACTCTGGTGATTGTATTTGTCCCTATGCTTGTTTATTGTGATAATGTTTGTATTAACTGATTTTACCTTTTACAGGTTTTCTCCGGTTATTAATTTTGTGTTTTTCTTGACAGTTTATGAACTCTTTTATATATGTACTTTCAATGTTTTATTGTTTTTGATGGGAACTTGCACTTAAAGTGCACTGATGTTGTGCGCATGTGGCACGATCTGACTATTCTTGTGTTTTTACATTTTCATCTATTGCACTGGCACTTTCTGTATGCTGCTCCCCTCTTGTTTAGTTGGGGGCACCGATTTGGAATCACTTTGTGTTTCCATCTTCACTTGGAACTGTCTGTTGTCCGCTTTGGCAGCGCACGTTCTTACCTGTGGCACTGGCACTTTTCTATAGCACTTTTGTTCTTAGCACTTTTTCAGTTACTGGCACAGGGGTTCCTTCATCTATTGGACACCTTTGACGGAGACGGGTTCTTGTTCTTATGTATGTATGTATATATATATATATGGTTCCCCCACACTCAGTTCATAATCATCCATCGGGGTGCTCCAGAATAGTAAATAGGAGAAAGTGACCGAGCACTCCATGTCAAACAACAGGTTTATTAAACAAACAAACAGTAGGTCCGATTACCTAGTGTTTCAGCCCACAAGTGGGCCGTCATCAGGGTACATGATCACTGCCCGGAACTTGTGGGCTGAAACACACATATATATATATATTATATATATATACTAGCCAAAGTGGAAATTATGTGTGTAAGTTTTGTTTTGCTGTGTGTGGATATAGTGGATATAGAATCTTTACACAGGTATATTTTAAACTGTTACTCAGACAGTCATCAGCTTCCAGAGGAATCAAATAGGATAATCTTGCAGGTCTGAGAGTAGACCCAGTCAATCCTGCTACACTGTGTGGTTGAAACTAAACATGCTAGGTTAATACCACGGCAAGTGGTCATGGTACCTCATATATTATAACAGAAGGTACCTCACAGCATCATGTTGTTGTAATAGCATTGCCCTAATAATCTAACGTATAAACAAACATTTCTCATTCCCAGTTTACCTAAAGAAATGGATTTATCATTTATATAGTCTTATACAGATCTAATTGAAAAAAGTTGCTTCAGAGCAATTTTTAATACCTGATAACTGCTTTTATTTCAGTATTACAGTAAATCCTTGGTGTACCTGCCTGGCTTTACCACCAAGCAAAAGGCTAACGACTTGCAAGCGGGCACCTTCATCCCAACCATTAATAGTGGTTGCCAATTCAAATTGTTCTAGCCAATCAGTCCACTCCCTAGGTACCCCATCAAATGGATCAGATTTATAAATAGGTTTGGCAATTGGGCCTGTTAGAGCTACTGAGTCTAATTGGGGAATTTCATCTGCAGGTACAAGGACAGGAGGATTTAAATCAATACTATCAGTAGCAGCCTCCACAGCTTAATACAGAGAACAAACATACAAAGGGAACAGGGAGAATAAATGGTATTACCAGCACCACTGCCACCAATTTGTAGCAGATCACTGCTTTATGGAAGGATTATGGGTAGCATGGCACACAGTGGGTTACTCTGGTGGTCTGGCACAAAGCAGACAGTGCACATAAACAGGTTCCCCACATAACACGTGCAGTAATTATGGGTGTATTTTTTGAATATTGACCAGGCCTGTATATTGTGTGTCCTTGTAAGTTGGTGTACACTTATCTGTTGCCTCAGAATTTGTATCCAATAAGGTAAATTGTCTGTCTAATAATCTGTCTAAACACCCAACAGGTGGTAACAGGATCTTATACACAAGGTCTTACACACAGGATCTTGTGTTGCAGTCAATATCTCTCCAAAGCACACAGCACAACCTACTTTCACTTTCTGTCCTCCTAGCCATATAGAGCAGGAGTGTCTTGTCTTTCATTACTCACTGATGCCACCTGCAGGCTGGAGATGTTATATAAGGAGCCTTGGTGTATATGTCCATTACTATAAACATCACATCCTGTGTAGCAGACAGAAACTTTATCTGGATTACACTTCCTTTCACATGGGGCAGACACAGGGAACAGCAGCTCTCCGATACAGATGTGTATTATAAATTACAATGTGATCCTTTACCTCGTAAAGGATCAAAAAGATGTATTTCTGATTGTTTGTAACTATATGTTGACAAGGGTGTTTTTATCAGTGACGACAAAGAACAATTGATTGTACAATACCCTAGGACTCCAGTGCTTTATACCCTTCCTAAAATACATAAGGACCTGGTTAGGCCACTGGGTCGCCCCATAGTGTCTGGGAATAACTCGGTCTTTTGCCCGTTGGCAATTTTTGTGGAAAAAGCACCGAGTCCATTAATACAGGGTACTCCATATATTAGGGACAGTACTGATTTCTTGAATAAGTTGACAGATATCAGTATTGGTCCTGATGATTTAATATATCTGGCCACATTTGATGTGGCCAATTTATACACAGCCATTCCTCATGATGGCGGCCTGTGGGCAGTGAGATGGCTTCTTGAAAAAAATGGTGTGTACTCTATATCTCAAATGAATCTGTTTCACAGTATGTTGGAGATTGTGTTAACTCAGAACTACTTTGTTTTTATGGATGAATTCTATTTGCAGTTGCGTGGGACGGCGATGGGGTCCAATGCCGCTCCTGCCTATGCCAATGCCTTATGGGCATGGCTTGAGGATGGGCACGTCTATCGTTGTGATCTCTTCTGGGACCGTTGTATGGCCTGGTAGAGATACATAGATGACGTGTTCGTCCTCTGGCAGGGCGGCTTGGATACCCTATCGCAGTTCCACGCAACGCTTAATGGGATTCATCCGAACATAAGATTTGATATGGAAGCCAATGACACGTTCGTGCACTTCTTGGATGTACGTGTAATACGTGAAGGCACACGCTTTCATACCGAGATCTATCAGAAACCTACGGATAGAAATCAGCTGCTTTTATACACCAGCCAACATCCAGATCATGTTAAACGGTCTACACCGTTCTACACATTTATCTTGGTTTTGTAAGGATAGGAATCACGCTATCATATACATCTTCAGCCCTCTTGGAGTATCTCATACCGCTTTCCTTGATATCATTGGTTTTGGACACGGCACTTATAAACTATAAAAATCATTGTTTCTAAAATTATGGATATTTATGTGGATCTGTGTTGGACCGGATTCCCCCGCAGGGGCAGCGTTAATAATATTCTGATTACATGTATATAGTGTTACACCTTGTTACATTAATTGTTATTTATGGTACACTGTTGGTCATATTAAGGGTACTCTGCAGAGTTTCTGTACCGGCTTTGGTCTGATTGGACGCCACGGTCATGTGACCAGTGACGTTACGATCAGCTGACTGCTCCTTGTACATTTAAACCCGGCGGACATACGCCGATGTTAGCGCCATTGAGAAAGCCCCTTTTGTTGGAGCGAAACGCGTTTGGGGTGCTCGCCCACCCAGGATTTCTCCCATCTAACTGGAAGTCGTGACACTGCTCTGCTGGCTTCTACCCCTGTTACTCTGCTAAGTTCTGACTGTCCGTGCACGGATGACTTGACTGTTGACTGCTAAGTATGACATTGCTTGATGGGAGATATATGCATATGTATGCCTAGGTGGGGTATATAATATACATGTGATACTTACATGTATTATGTACAAGATTATGCACTTATTGTATTACTTTTTCTACTTTGTGAAGTTACTACTTTTTGATAATATTTTTAAAAGATTTAAAGGGTATGTCCACCCTAAAATGAAATTTTTGATATACGATCCCCCCTGGGCTCCCAGCCCCAGCCGCATTATTTTTTTTTTTAGAAAGCCCCCCCAAACTCTACTTACCTCCCCTCTTTCCTGCGCCGCGCTCCCGGCCCTCTGCTTGCGAGGAAATGCAAGCAGAGGGGCGGGACCGGCAGCCATGTCTGTGATTGGCTGAGCGGCAGCCAATCACGGACGCGGCTGCCGGCAGCTCACTTCCGCGTAGGAAAGCGGAGAGGTAAGTAAAAGATTGGGGAGCTTTCTAAAAATAAAAAATATGCGGTTGGGGCTGGGAGACATGGGGGAATAGTGTATAAAAGGGGTTTTATGCTAGGGGGAGGGATAGCAGAACGGGAGGGAGAGGGAGGGGGAGGGAGGGGGGAGAAGGGATTCAGTACGCATGGCAAAGATCTCCGGGAGGCCAGGTAGCAGGCAGTGTCCTATATGGACCTGCTAGCCTCCTGGTGGGCAGTTTTTGGGACTTTGGGGGGGCACTACCGGAGAACCCTATGGAGCTGGGATGTGAGGTAAGGATTAAACTACACTACATGGTGGGGCCAGTAGTTGGGGGGATTATAGTTTTGGGGGTGGACATGCCCTTTAATAAATATATGTTTTAAATTAGCCAGTTTTTCCTCTAGCTGTTTCTATCTTTATTAATATATATCTTTAGAGGTAGGCTCCTATCTTTTACTATTTATGAGGTTTTGGATGTTTTTAAATGGTCTACACCGTACAGTAAATTAAGGCGGGTAGATCGTATTGTGAGCAAACCTGAAGTTAAAAAAAGCTGGATTTGAACTTATGGGTAAAAAATTCAAAGAAAGGGGATATCCTAGAATAGTGATACAAAATGCTATGGATCGTATACAAAATAAGGGTGATGCTAAAATCAAGGCAGGAGACAAAAAGGGATATAGGGTGCCATTTGTTACATCATCATATAACCCCTAAGGTACACAGGTGGCAGCTATAATACACAAACACTGGCCCCTTTTGCAGGATTCTCTATCAAATATAAAGGAGTTCTTCTCACCTCCACTTATTTCCTACAGGAAAGGTAGGACTATATGGTCTATGGTGGTTTCTAACAATATAAATACTACTAGGAAGAGGGATACTACCTAGCTTGAAGGCCCTAATAAGGGGATGTATCCATGTATGAACGGGGTATGTTGTGAAAAGGTGATTAAAGGAAGGAATTTTGTACATCCCAGAACAGGGGAATGTTTTGCTTTACATGGTTGCTATACTTGTGACACACATTTTGCTATATATGTAATCATGTGTCCGTGCGGCTTATTGTATGTGGGGGAAACCTCCCAAAAAGTTAAGCTGAGACTGACCCAACATAGGTTGTCTATTCATATAGGATAGACCACACTACCTGTTCCATGACACTATCTAGAAAAAGGTCACACTGCCGACCAAATGAAGTTTATGGTGTTGGAACAGGTACAAAATGAACCGATGAGAGGAGGGGATTGTCTACAACTCCTAAAGGAAAGGGAGGTCAGGTGGATTAATAGGTTAGATACCTTATAGCCAAAGGGATATAATTGTTTTTTCTCAGTCTGCCACAGGAGGTCACTGTTACCATTACAAGTTACTCTGTGTGATTGCTAATTGCTAAACTTTGTTGCAACAATTTCCTGTTGCTAATTATATATAAGGCCTTTGAAAAGTATCACTTCAAGGATGTTCTGATTGCTTGATAAAGGGTATGTATATATATATATATATCAATCCATAGCAAACGAAAGCACTCAACGGGTCTTCTTTATATCAGCAAACACTCTTTATTCAATAGACATAGGTCAACGCGTTTCCGCCCCAGCAGGGCCGTCGTCGGGACTAAAATGTCAAAAAAACTCCCCAACATTTAAACCTGTGCGCCCAACCCCCCATAAGTGCCTATCACCATCACTTACCAATCGCAGGTACACTACATATCCCATGCTCCCTTCTGGCTCAAAACTTACAAACACGTGGATCAAAGAAAGATGGCTGCCGGGCTCACCAATAGCAATCCACTTCAGCGTGAGTACAGGCTGGGGCCGCGCGAACCAACAGGCATGCGCCCCTGTCATCACAGCTGTAGCCAATCCACATGAGAGGGCGGGGACTCCCACTACACTCCTGGTCATAACACCAGATCGGGACCGGGACACATCAAAAGGCGCAGCTGCATGCACGTCAGAGTGCCGACACGCCCACCGCTACAGCAAAGAAGAGGAATACCCTAGATAAGGGCGCAAACACCACACTTCCATCGCGAACTGGGACAAATCGGAAAGGACAAAGGGAAAAGCTTATCCCCCTAAATAAATAAATCAATAATGACTAGCCTCAGGGAACATGAGTATAAAGTGTACCAGTGCATAAATATAATAAATATATAAAAAACAACTCTATATATCAAAAAACACCATAAATAGATACAAAAACTATATCTACATTAAAAATCTCAAGGATGTACCTATATACAAAAGACGGTCCCCATATGATATAGGGCCCTGCTCATCAGCCTCTAGTACTTAGATTCTGGGGGGATCCAGGGCCCCACAATAGGGTTTACATATGTTAAATAAATTTTTTAAATAAACACAATCAAGTATAAGACAAGTCAACAATTAACCCATAGAGCAACTAATGTTAATCATTTCATATAGACCCCTTGCGTCATGGTTTGTAATCTCAAAATCCATTTGCTCTCCAATCTCAGTATTTATTTTCCCTTGCTATGGATGAATCCTCCAAAGGAATGTGGTCAATAATCATGCATCTGAGAGTCGATAAATTGTGTCCCTCCTTCTTAAAAGTGTGTTTCCAATAACTCAGTGTCTGAATTATTACCTATAACTCTCAAGTATTGTGTGTAATGTATGGCCCTTAAGAGACCCG
Organism: Hymenochirus boettgeri; assembly: GCA_019447015.1. Lineage (NCBI taxonomy): Eukaryota > Metazoa > Chordata > Amphibia > Anura > Pipidae > Hymenochirus > Hymenochirus boettgeri. The sequence goes on from CM033470.1 coordinate 130,454,796, forward strand.
GGGGGTGGTAACTGGTTGCATGCAGTATGATATTTCTGTCCGTGGGTTTTCTGAACAAAGTGGTACCCAACCTTTCCTGTATCTTAAACACCCTCAGATCCAAGAAATCAATCATTTGCATATAACAATTGCATGTCAGCTTAATGGGGGTGTTATACGAATTAACTCTATCAATGATATTCCTGATCTCATCAATATGGCCATCATAGATCAAGAAGATATCATCGATAAATCTTTTGTATAGAACCACTTTCTCCCCCAAATTGGGTAACAAAATCTCTTCCTCATAATATTTCATATACAAGTTAGCCAGGGATGGCGCCACATTAGAACCCATAGCCGTCCCTCGGCTTTGTATAAAGAAAGACTTCTCAAATCTGAAATAGTTTTTGGTCAGAACCAATCCCAGTAGTTCCATTAAGAATTCAATGGGCGGTTCCACGTGTTGTGACTCAGTTAGAGCCCTTCTACAGGCCTCGATCCCCTCTCTGTGGGGTATTACCGTGTAGAGGCTAGTAACATCACAGGTCACCAATACTTTCTTAGACCAAGGACCCTCCAAAGAGTTCAAAATATTATGCAAATGGCCGCTATCTCTAAGATATGACCCCATTGTTTTGACAACAGGTTGCAAAAAGTGATCTATATATTGTGCCAGTGGTTTCAACACTGATCCCTCAGATGTTACGATCGGGCATCCCGGAGGACATTGGAGAGATTTATGTATTTTCGGAAGCGTATAAATAATCGGACATCTGGGAGAATCCGTCAGTAAGAATTTTTTTACAGATTCAGTGATAAGTCCAGCCTCACAGGCCTGGAGTACCACCGTGTCCACTTCCCTTTTAATGCCCGGTGTGGGATCACCCTTACACAACTGATACGTTTCGGTATCTTGTAATTGGTTAAGGAGTTCACTCCTATAATATGAGCGATTGAGAAGAACTACTGCTCCCCCCTTGTCAGCAGGGGGTATAATCAAATCCTCATAAATTACTATGGGGACTGCAGTATTTTCTCTCATGCTCTACCACATCTTTCTTGATCATCTGAGAAATAGAGATGTCCGAACTTCGAAAAATCTGGTCCGCGCGAGGATCCGCGGATTTCCAGAAAAATCTGTAAATTCGAAAATCCGCGAGCGGACCCGTTAAAACGTATTAAAATTAAAGATTGGGAAAATACGCATTAAAAGTGGTCTAAATAGCCTTGGTAACGTACACTTAATCACTCAGGGACCTGGGTAATGGCCTTAAAAACACATATCAATGCATCTCGGTAAAAACGAGGAATTTCATAAAAACGAGGAACCGGAACTTCCTGCCTGCAAAATGGCGTCTTCTGTTAGGCAGCTGTATGCCATGAGGTACCTCCTGTCCAGGGAGTATGACGATTTCCCCCCTGGAACCTATCGTGTGCGGCGCAAAAAGCGCAAGATCATGGAGGGGCTGCAGCGACGGCTCCTGCGCCGCTTCGGCTACCAGACCACTGTCTCTACCCTCCAGAGACAGTGGTCGGATCTCAAGAGGCAGAGGCCTCAATATGTGGCAGCCGTACGGCAGATGATGGAAGGCAAGTATACTTTTTATTATATTACTGTATTGTAATAAGTAGTAAAATATTTTAATTCACTTCTGACAAAAACATATTAATATATATATTTAACAATAAAAAAAAAAAAAAAAAAACAAAAAAAAAAAAAAAAAAAAAAAAACCAAAAAAAAAAAAAAGAAAAAAAAAAAAAAGAAAAAAAAAAAAAAAAGAAAAAGATAAAAAAACATCAATATCCTAAATTGGCTTGAGAGAGAGAGATCCGAGCTTTGTATTCTCATTCCACGGTATATTACATTATTATTATTCTATATTATTCAATATCAGCCCTATTTAAAGGGTAAGTAAAGTCAAAAATAAATCACTGAAAAGTGACTTTATTTAACATAACACCTATAAATTCAAAATGATACCCACACATAGACACAGGTAAACACACTTGGTGGCCCACCTCTTCCATTTCCATGGCAGCCTTATTTAAAGGCTAAGTAGTTAAAAATGAAATCGATCATTAAAAATTGATTTCTTTTTATCTTATAAATGCACACTGATACCCACACATAGACACAGTTAAACACACTTTACTGACCCACCCTTTTAGTTACATGGCAGCCCTATTTGAAGGGAAAGTAAAGTCAAAAATAAAATGTTGATCAATTATTAAAAATTGATTTTTACACTCCAAATTAAAAATGTTTTGTTACCCACAAAATCTATACAGATACAAGTACACACAGCTACTGATGCTCCCCTACACCCAACCAACTTTTCCCTTTCCATGGCTACAATACACACAATAAAAATATAAGTACTTAGCCAGAATAAGGTATGAAATCATTGCCATAGAAATATGATTGACTTTTAAGAAACTATAACTATTGCCTTATTTAATCTGCATTTTCAAGCAGAATTCAAAGTATATAATTAAATATCTTTTTGATATATCATTCATTATGTATTTTTTTATTTTAATTTGCAGGGAATCTTCTTCGGACACCCCCACCCCCACCACCGTCCCCGCCAGAGGAAGAATGTAAGTGCGGCCTATTGAGAAAATTTTTTTTTTCTAAATTTTTCATTTGTCAAGGTCACATTACAGCGCACACGAGCGCTCCAGAAACAAGCATACAAGCGCGTGTTTCCGGTACGCTCATGTGTATTGCCGTGCGAGTGCAGTACGATAGCATAATTGTGCAAAATTGAGGATCACATTAATTGTGCCACACTATGTTGTGCTTTTTAACACGTTGATGTGTCCAAGCCCTTTATCCAAATGTTTGCATAATTTTTGACAACTCTCTCTGAGAATTGTTTTAGTAAATGTATTCGAACATTTAATGACATGAGAGTTAAATAATTTCCTTTTTTTTTTTTTAGCACTACCACCAACTAGCCCACCTGGCAGCCCATTGCCCCCTCCGGACAGTCCAATTGCCCCCTCCGGGCTCTCCTTCGCCCCCACCAGGCAGTCCGCCACCCCAAGTGGAGGCATCTGGCACCAGCCAGACACGTAAGTGCATCCTAAGCAATTTTTTTTATCCTTTTATTGACCTTGATTGTCAGCAAATAATTAGTGAATTATCAGTCATATAATTAAGTGAATTTTATTATTTCACTGATAAAAAATGTTGTTAAAAAAAATGCAACAAATCTATTAATTTGGCTTGAGAGACAGATCACAGTTCTTCTCATTTCTCATTCCCATTTATTGTCCCTGACTCTGGGCTGTATCTTGTCCCTCAGTTTTTGATCTTAAGTTACGAAATTCGGCCCAAACGTCCAAAATTATCCAAGAATGTTCACTACATAGCCTTTTAGGAAATGTTCTTATACATGTAATATATTACTATGGATTGGACAGTGATTGTTGAAATAAAACATTTTTTTTTCTAGAAGCGGACCAGCCTCTAAAGGCCCTCCACCTTCTCCATGCCCTCCACCCCCTCAGCCCCCCACCCTCTCCAGCCCCTCCAGGCTCTCCACCCTCTCCAGCACCTCCAGCCTCTCCAGTCCATCTGCGGCCATGCTTGAGAATCTAAGTAAATCATATGCAACGTTATGAAATGTTATATACAAGACTATTATATCTGTATTTTCCCAGTGTAAATCCACGCTACTTGATGCAACATTGGGTACTGTTGTTGACATGCTTTTATGGGGGCTGCACCACTTCCAAAAAATGTTGTATGTAGCACAGTCCTAGTGATACAAAACCAAGAATGTTCTGATACAATTTAGCAATAACGTAATGTTTTATGCCAGCATTACCTACTGCTGTTTATCAGTGATCCACCATGATGCATAATATCGCTTTAAGTGGAAGTTCGAGTGATAATATATAACTTTTAAGAAAAAAGAGCAGTATTTATCCATCCCAATGACCTTAATCTGCCCATTCAGCATTGTGTCTGTGTATATAATGCAACGGAAATAATGACTTCCTGTTTGCAGGACCCCTATAAGACCGTTATGCCCTTGACCCAGTCCCTGGGTTGATTCTAGTTGGTCAGTAGAGATCTGAGCATGTGTACCCATCCAACAGCCAATCAGTAGAAAGCACTTTAACATAACTAGGTATGCATACTATAAACTAAGAATTTTAGAAATAATGATATCTTATACTGAGCTTTCCTTTATGACATACCGCAACATTATAGCATTGCAGTACCATAGTACACTAGTAACATAGTAATTAAGGTTGAATAAAGACATACGTCCTCAAGTCCAACCTATTCACTTTTTTTTTTTTTTAACCCTACCTACAGTTGATCCAAGGAAGGCAAAAAAACCCAGCTAAAAAGGGGAAAATTCCTTCCTGACTCCAAACGGCAATCGAAAGTATCCCTGGATCAACCAGATCTATTGCATTAATACCTAATTCTCAATATTTTTTAGTTTTAGAAACTTATCCAGGCCTTTTTTAAAGTTATTCAATGAACTTGCCATTACCCATCTGCTGGAAGACAGTTCCACAAGTTTCCACCGTTCTCACTGTAAAGAAACCTCTCCTAACCTGAAGATGAAACTTCTTTTCTCCAACCTTAAAGGATGTCCACGTGTCCTCTGATATGACCTTTAGTGAACAATGCACCAAGAGTTCACTGTATGGGCCATTAATTATTTGTACAAGGTTATCATGTCCCCATGCAACCGCCGCTTCTCCAATGTAACAGCCCTAACTTGTCTAATCTGCCTGCATATTCAAGCCCCTCCATTCCCCTTATTAATTAGTTGCCCTTCTCTGAACTGCCTCAATTTCCAAGGTTTCCCTTTTGTATATGGGATTCCAAAACTGCACCTCATATTCCAAATGAGGCCTTACCAGTGCCTTGTAAAGAGGGAGAATAATATTTTTCTCTCTTGAATCTATTCCCCTTTTTATACAAGACAATATCTTGCTAGCTCTTGCTGTTGCTACCGGCATTGTTTGCTACAGCTAAGTCTGTTATCTACCAGAACCCCCAAATCTTTTTCCATTACAGTGAACTTACACAGATTTATTTATGGTGTAGAGGGCACAGGGTATTAAATCCCAAATGCATCACCTTACATTTATCACATTGAATCCCATCTGCCATTCTGCTGCCCATTTTGATAATCTATCTAGGTCTGCTTGAGCACTTGCACATCATTGGAAGTTTCCAAAGCTCTGCATAATTTAGTGTCATCAGCAAACCAGAGACCTTGCTCTCAATGCCCCCTTCTAAGTCATTTATAAACAGATAAACAGAAGCGGCCCCAGTACAGAACCCTGAGGCACTCCGCTTAGAACTTTAGCCCACATAGATGTAGCTCCATTAACCACCACTCTCTGTTTGCGGTCCAATAACCAGTTCTCTATCCATGAACAAATGTTTTCTTCAAGGCCAACAGTCCTCAGTTTATACATTAGTCGCCTATGTGGCGACTAATGTATATTACCATGTATGTGTAAGTAGTTATCAAGCTTTAGGAAATGTGCTCGAACATCTTCAACACAATTCTCTCAAAATCTTCCTTCACAGAATTACAGAGCATGCGGCAGGATATGCGCCAGGATATATGCGGCGGGAGATGCGCCACATGGTGCGCCGCCTGGACAGCTGCCTGGACAGCCGCCTGACCAGACTGGAGAGGAAGGAACCCCAGTAACCCCAGTGTTTTTTTTTGTTTGTTTGTTTTTTTATGTACATATTTTTTTTAAATTTTTTTTTATATTATTAGACATAAAAACTGTTATGAAAAAAAAAATATTTTTGGGCTTTATTTTTCGATATATCAAATTATTCAGATAGATTCATAATCAATTTTTATTTGAAAAAAATTAAAAAATTACAATATACATATCTATTTAGCTAGCTATATGTCTGGTACTTATAATTGTATATACCTTACCATTAATGCCATTACACACACCACATTGGCCACATTCCCCTATATAGTAGTTTTCACACAACAAGCGAAAGAAGGCGATGATGGTACTGGGTTACATAACAACAATTGCCACCATTGTTGTAGGGCCAGGCAGGCTTAGCCCCACTGGACATACCCCTCACCCCATTGGCTACTCTCCCTCAGAGTATGCTTCGTGCAAGGGAAAGCAGGTGAAAGGGTAAGGCTTCGTAGGAACAGCACCATTGAGTTACAGCAGGCCCACTACAGTATGCCACCATTGTTGAAGAGCCAGGCAGGCTTGGCCCCACTGGACATACCCTCACCCCATTGGCTACTCTCCCTCAGAGTATGCTTCGTGCAAGGGAAAGCAGGTGAAAGGGTAAGGCTTCGTAGAAACTACACCATTGAGTTACAGCAGGCCCACTGCAGTTTGCCACCATTGTTGAAGAGCCAGGCAGGCTTGGCCCCACTGGACATACCCCTCACCCCATTGGCTACTCTCCCTCAGAGTATGCTTCGTGCAAGGGAAAGCAGGTGAAAGGGTAAGGCTTCGTAGGAACAGCACCATTGAGTTACAGCAGGCCCACTGCAGTTTGCCACCATTGTTGAAGAGCCAGGCAGGCTTGGCCCCACTGGACATACCCCTCACCCCATTGGCTACTCTCCCTCAGAGTATGCTTCGTGCAAGGTAAAGCAGGTGAAAGGGTAAGGCTTCGTAGGAACAGCACCATTGAGTTACAGCAGGCCCACTACAGTTTGCCACCATTATTGTGGGGCCAGGCAGGCTTAGCCCCACTGGACATACCCCTCACCCCATTGGCTACTCTCCCTCAGAGTATCTTCTGGCACGGGAAAGCAGGTGAAAGGGTAAGCGGCTTATAGGACAGCACCATTAGTTAACAGCAGGCCACACTTGTGTATATTGGAGTATTACTGCTCTCGGCGCAGGGGATTGACCCAGAGCTGAAAACATTATCCACCGAGTAGCTGTTGCGGCTGTATGAGATGGTCAGAGTAGGTGACACCCACAAGGTGCCTCATGAGAGGAGAAGGAAGTACAAAAATGGAGTACTGCTCTCGGGCCAGGCAGGATTGACCCAGAGCTGAAAACATTATCCACCGAGTAGCTGTTGCGGCTGTATGAGATGGTCAGAGTAGGTGACACCACAAAGGTGCCTCATGGAGAGAGAAGGAAGTACAAAAATGGAGTACTGCTCTCGGGCCAGGCAGGATTGACCCAGAGCTGAAAACATTAGCCACAGAGTAGCTGTTGTGGCTGTATGAGATGGTCAGAGTAGGTGACACCACAAAGGTGCCTCATGGAGAGAGAAGGAAGAACAAAAATGGAGTACTGCTCTCGGGCCTGTTAGGATTGACCCAGAGCTGAAAACATTAACCACAGAGTAGCTGTTGCGGCTGTATGAGATGGTCAGAGTAGGTGACACCACAAAGGCTGCTGATTGCTGCTAAAGGCAGCACTGTCAGCTACACAAAACACACAGACAGTGACACACAGATACAGAAAGACAAACAAAAAAACAGGACACCTAGACCTCTAAAAGGTCTAACACAAAATGTGTCTAAAGGACTTATAGGGGTGCTAGTCCTTAAAAGGACTTTTGGGTCTCACAAAGTTAGTCCTTAAAAGGGTCTCAAGATGTGTGAATACAGTGCTAAACCACCACACTGAAATCCACACACAGAAAGCTCAAAAAGCGCAAAAATCTCTCTCCAACTCCTACACTGTCAGGTCTCCACTAAACACATTGTAACACACGTGTGGGCCTAGGCACTCCTTCAGGCAATGTGCCAGTATCTTCCAGGTGCTGCTTCCCTCAGTCCTCTACCTTCAGGACTCCAAGCTATAGCACAAGCATAAAAAGTTTGATGGAAGCGCACTCTGTTAATCAGAAAATGTTCTGTTTATTGCATCACACAAACATACACAACGTTTCGGAGAACGCTATGTCTCATTCATCACACCTGATGAAGGAGACATAGCTTTCTCCGAAACGTTGTGTATGTTTGTGTGATGCAATAAACAGAACAGTTTCTGATTAACAGAGTGCACTTCCATCAAACTTTTTATGCTCCACTAAACACACTCCAACACACTGACAAAATGTCGCCTGTGAAGCAGCCTTTTATACCCAGGGGGCTGGCAATAATCATGTTAGCTGCCATTGGCTAATTTGGGTCATGTGGCTTTTGCCGTCTTGAAAAAAACGGTTTCTCCGCATCCCGAAAGATCGTAGATTCTCGTAATTACGGGGATACTCGTATTTTGGAAAATTTTCGGAAAAAAAAAATCCGCAGTTCGGAAGTTCGGAAGGCGGAAAATCCGGAATAATCCGCCGTTCGCGGACGGGATAAATCCGCGGCGGATCCAGGTTCGGGTTCGCGAACCGGCCATCTCTACTGAGAAAACATTTTAATAGCCAGAATTGTATTAATGGGATCAAAGGTACTGGGAGGTCTCCACCACCCTTGGGCCATGTGCATTTTTAAAATGATCACGCAGTTTAAGCATCCGCTGAAACTTATAGAGATGAATTTCAAATTGGGTACTGTCAAATTTGTGTGAGGGTGTTCCCCCTCCTCCTCTGAGAGTGTGGGAGCGAGTGGCGACATGTGGGACCGCCCATTGAATTGTTAATGGAACTACTGGGATTGGTTCTGACCAATTCAGACACTGAGTTATTGGAAACACAACTGAGAGATATGACCAATAGATTTTTAGCTAGGGGGTACAATCGGGGAATTTTGAAAGAACAATTGTGTAGGGCCCTATCGGAAAGTCCTGTCAAGACCCAGAATTCACAGATGAGTGAAAATTTTGTAACCTTCCCTGTGGAATATGTGTCATTTAATCGAGAGATTAGGAACAGCATACAGAGACATTGGCCGTTCATCACCTCTGATCATACATTACCGTTTCAACTTAGCAATGTACACATGGCATACAAGAGGAGACGGAACCTGAGGAACATCTTGGTCCGTACTGATCTTTCTAATGCGATCAAAGAAAAACCTGGTAACTTCTTAACATGACCACGAAAAAGGGGTGTTACCGTTGTCTTCAGTGTACGACCTGTAGCGCTATGCTTGTGGGGAAAGACTTCCCCCCACACACACACTGGAAAACGTATACCTATATGCTACAGACTGACATGCACCAGTACGTATGTGATTTATTTTTTGACCTGCCCTTGTGGCCTATACTACATTGGAAAGACCATCACTACTTTCAGAGAAAGAATGGCGAATCATCGGAGCAACATATGAAGTGCTATTAATAGTGATCGAATGGCTAACACCAACAAATTTGGAGACTTAGAGTAGCGAGACACTTTTAAAAAAATAAGAAAGGCGGACCCATTTATCGACTCTCAGATGCATGATTATTGACCACATTCCTTTGGAGGATTCATCCATAGCAAGGGAAAAGAAATTACTGAGATTGGAGAGCAAATGGATTTTGAGATTACAAACCATGACGCCAAGGGGTCTTAATGAAATGATTAACATGAGTTGCTTCCTATAGGGTTAATTGTTTTGACTTGTCTTATACTTGATTGTGTTTATTTAAAAAATTTATTTAACATATGTAAACCCTATTTGTGGGGCCCTGGATCCCCCCAGAATCTAAGTACTAGAGGCTGATGAGCAGGGCCCTATATCATATGTCTTTTGTATATAGGTACATCCTTGAGATTTCTAATGTAGATATAGTTTTTGTATCTATTTATGGTGTTTTTTGATATATAGAGTTGTTTTTTTATATATTTATTATATTTATGCACTGGTACACTTTACACTCATGTTCCCTGAGGCTAGTCATTATTGATTTATTTATTTAGGGGGATAGGCTTTTCCCTTTGTGCTTGCCGATTTGTCCCAGTTCGCGTTGGAGGTGTGGTGTTTGCGCCCTTATCTAGGGTATTCCTCTTCTTTGCTGTAGCGGTGGGCGTGTCGGCACTGACGTGCACACAGCCGCGCCTTTTGATGTACCCCAGTCCCGATCTGGTGTTATGACCAGGAGTGTAGTGGGAGTCCCCGCCCTCTCATGTGGATTGGCTACAGCTGTGGTGACAGGGGCGCGCGCCTGTTGGTTCGCGCGGCCCCTGCCTGTACTCACTCTGGAGAGGATTGCTATTGGTGAGCCCAGCAGTCATCTTTCTTTGATCCACGTGTTTGTAAGTTTTGAGCCAGAGGGATATGTAGTGTACCTGCGATATGTAGTGTACCTGCGATTGGTAAGTGATGGTGATAGGCACTTATGGGAGGTTGGGCGCACGGGTTTAAATGTTGGGGAGTTTTTTTGACATTTTAGTCCTGACGACGGCCCTGCTGGGGCGGAAACGTGTTGACCTATGTCTATTGAATAAAGAGTGTTTGCTAAAATAAAGAAGACCCGTTGAGTGCTTTCGTTTGCTATGGATTGATTTATGGACTGTGGAAAGACACCCGGGCATGTGTCTCAGTAGTGTGGAGTGCTATCAGGTCGTATACTCTTTTATATATATCACTGTAGAGCATATCCGTATATTCTTACTCCAAAAAACACTTCCCTGCTTTACTTACAGCTCCTCGTTCCTTGGTCCAGCTCCCCTACCCGCCGGAACTACAAGCAGGGCCACGGCTGCCATCAGTGAGAACGACGCTGGAACAAGGTGCTGTAAGTAAAGAAAGGGAAGCGTTTTTGGGAGTAAGAACATAGCGGTTGGGGGTGGGGGGACATGTCCTGCAGTATGTTAAAAGCATTTTACGATGCAGGAGAAGGAGAAGCAGCCAGAGAGGGATTGGGATGGAGGGGGGGAAAGGGCTCCACTGCGCATGCTAAAAGCAAGAGGACACAGCAGAGGCAGAAACCTTTTGGACAGGAAGACAACTCCTACCCTACAGTTTCCTGACTTTGAAGATGCATTACAGAAAAACCACAAGGAGCAGGAATGTAAGGTAAGGATTTTTTTAATTGTACAGTGGGGACAGAAGTGGGTTAAAGTTTAGTTTGGGGGGTGGACATGCCATTTAAGAAGCAAACTAAATGTATACAAAGGAAACTGTTTCACTCTACGAGAACTCGAGGGGTGACCGAATGCCCACGGAACAAGCAACATAGCTGAGTTATTACTAATCTAAAGCTATAATGTATATAATATATACCAAAATTCTTTTATTGATAACTGCATACAATAATACATAACAATTGGTATATAATCAAATTTGATATATATTTTAAAAAAAAAAGAATCCTTAACTTCGTCAAAATATGTCAGTACTGCCAAGATGCCCATCTGATCATACCCCTCTGGTACTATATATTAATAGGAAAACAACAGGTCAATGCCAACATTTTTGGAAAGTACACCCATTCTGTTTTAAATTATTCTCAGATCCAGACCGAATTAAACAGCAACTAAAAGACTAAGTATAGAACAATGTGAAGTATCCCATTACAATGGGATACAATAAGCATACTTGAGAGGAGCTATAAAGTCCACTATTTCCTACATTAAAAAACATACCAGACTAGCGGAAGAAGAACAGATATCTAAAGTTCAACAGGCAGAATGTGACTACATATAGCATCCAACGCCAGACACATATGCAAACTGAATGACTGAACAACGAGCATGCAATTCCCTGCTACGAGAAAAGGGAACCACAAAACAACACTTCT